>JASDQU010222327.1:0-14689 GCA_032191745.1 Picea mariana
AAATCCACAATGGGGATTTAATCCAATAACAAAATAATAAGAATGCTCTTCACAGCTACATTATTTCAACACAGCCAGCCAACAAGCCACGTCAAGCGCACACATTAAAGCTGCAAGAGAGGTGTCTCCCTCATTTTGATTTAGAATTGAATGTAATTAAATGTTGTAGTCTGTTGAGCCATGGAGCTGTGCCTTTGTGCAGGTTGTAGGTAGATAGGCCTTTAAATGTTTGTAAGGCTGAGATCTAGATCCAGATGCTGGACTAGACATCCCATTCAATGTAATTGAATAGGGTAGGTAGATTGGAGGGAAGAGCTCGAAGAACCTCCTCATGAAAAAGATGAATGGTATCTCTTTAATAGTTAGTGGAGATAGAGAGAATCTGCAGGTAGAGAGCAGAAGAGAGAAGGAGCTGAGACCTTGTTACAGGCCGTGCTCAAGAACACCTTGTAAATATAGGCGGTTGCCATATTTAATACAGAAGCATTTTTTCCTACATGGATTCTGTGTTGAATGAATGTCTGTGAGTGTTCTTTATGTATGTTGTACATGTATGTTGTAGGTTTGCATTTGTAGGAGTGTGTTTGATTTCCAGGTTTGGGGTTCTTTGTGATTTCATGCCAGGAGGGCATGACAGAGTACTGCGGTCTCTGAATACCAGTGCACAGAAGCACTTCTGAATTCTGCGGGTTCAGACAAAGACGTACTGTGGCATAAGAACTGGAGTCAACAACTTAGGAGAAAGACCTCAAGGTTGTTGAATACCTTGAAGGCTAGGCTGTGGGAGAAGAACACAGTTGCAGGCAGAATCTTCGAGGATTCTGAGAGCTCTGCCAAGTGGGCATTGAGCAGGCGCATAAGGTGCACACGAGAGAAGACACTCTTCCAGGTGGGCATTGAGACATTGTTCAGACAGGCACAGAAGAGAGGAGAACTCTTTGAGTTCTAGAATTTAAAGGAAGAGTCCACTGAGGGATCTTCACAGGGTTGCTAAACACCCTGCAGACTCAACAAGAGGTTGCTTGAGAGAGAAATATCCAGGAGGGAATTACATTCTCCATCTATGGGAGAAGAAAGAAGGATAAAATCCCTTAGGGGTCTGAGTACCTGGAGAAGCTCAGGAGGGATAGCACTTTGCGTGCGTGAAGACTCTGCAGAGGCGCATATGTCACAAATCATCAAAGATTTGAGATTAATCTTAGGAAGAATAGTGTCGTCGAAGAGCGTAGGCGAGGACTCAGATTGTGGGGCTCGTAGAGAAGGAAGACAAAGGTCGAGGCCTTTGAGAACTGGAAATTCTCCCAAGTTCTGGGAGAAAGTGTGCAAGCTCAGGAGGAAGCAACAACAACCGTCAGATCAGCTGGAGAAAAGAGATCTAGTCCATTGGTTTCCACGTCCAGGGAGCAGTAGGAGGGGTGCTCAGGAAGAACAGATTTAGACCGTTGGATCTTGATCCAGAGACCCGACAGCCATCGGAGCTGTCGTGAGTTATACGGTGTTTAAACCATCAGGAATAGCCGCGGTGAAAGTCCCGATGAGAGCAACTAATCGGGATATCAACATTCGGGATATCGAAGATCCCAAGGACGTGAGTTTGGTCGTTCCACATCAGAAATCCCGAAAAGGAGAAATTTTATCTGAGTCGTCCGTTTGTGGGAGGACGCGTGCCACGTGATCATCCATTTCAGAGATCCGATACAACAAATAGCGAAGGAAGTTGTGTGGGCCACAGAGGAGCCAACAGGTGGACAGGTGGCATATCATTTTGGGGTTTCACAATGAGAAGTCCCGAAACATTGACATCAGGATTCGCGATCCCATGAAGTTTGAAATCCCGACAGAGGTGACGGGATGTTGAAGGGTCAAACTCGCACGTGCGTCGGAGTCTTAGGCATATCGAGAGTCAGGAGTTGGTAAAGTGAGTTGTTTGATATTGCGAGTGCTGAATTCTCGATAGAGGAAATCCTGATAGGAAAAGGTCAACGTTGACTAGTTGTCGGGTTTCGGGAATTCAAGAGACCTACGCCCGACCATTGGATTCGCGAAGTCACGAAGTCTGATCTCTCGATTTTAAAGAGGAGATCCCGTGGAGAGTTTTCTGTGGGTGTAGATTTCCCGATAGGGAAATAGAAGAGAGTGAGAGTTCTTCGGGCCATTGGTAGAGAGAAGATCTCATGAGCGGACGTGCTTGTGAGCGCGGCTGCGTCAAAGTGGTATCAAAGCCTTGATTCTTGTCTGTATATTCTAGGTGAGGGGGGCATAAGAGATAAAGAGCACTCTGATACACTGCATAAGTTGGGTGTCAGAACAAAAGAAGACAGAGTACTGAAACTCTGTAAGGATTTGTTTGCAGGAAGGAAACAATCCATAAGCAGTCAGGAGGACTGTAGGATGAAGCTGGAAACACTCAGGGTGCAGAGTGACAGCAACAGGTTTGCCAGGAGAGCAGACAGGGACAACAACATGGCTACTGAAGGACGTAGGTATGCTGGAAGGAAAAACTTAGAGCTATGGAGCCAAAAAGATATAAATGAAGAGCTCACTGATATAAAGAAAGAAATAGAAAAGCTTGCATTGCAGATGCAGCAAAAAGCCAAGCCAAGATGGGTATATGAATGGCCCATGAAGAAGCCGAAGATAAATTGGCCAGTCAAGGGGTTGATGGCTAGAAGATAGCGTAGGTTGTTAAAAAGGTGGTTGAGGCATAGTGAAAACCTCGACGGACCTAAGGAAATGGTTCAGATATGTGAACCAGAGATTGGGAGAGATCTTGGAGAAGAGGATGAAATGGGATCAGCTGAAGATCTCAAGAACTGCCAGGAGGGAAGAGAGGAAATTCCAATTTGTCAAGTGGGCAACGAGTTGAGATCATTGCGGGATCTCGAAGACTGTCATGAAGACAGCCAGGTAATTTCACATTGCCAGCTGGGCAATGAAATGAGGTCACTGCGAGATCTCGAAGACTACCAGGAGGGCAGTGGAAGCATCTCAAATTGCCAAGTGGGTAGAGATGAGCATTCGAGACTATCTGAAAGTCTCATGGAATCGGAGGTGAGTTCAATTCAACAATGAGTGATGATGAAGATGAGATCATTTGATCTCATAATCTGCCAGGAGGGTAGTAGAAGAATCCCATACTACCAGGTGGGCAGGGATGAGCAGATGAGTTTGAATAAGCCTGAAGAGCTGACAGAGCAGGTGAACTCAGAGGTGAGTTTGGATCAACAGGTGCAGCTGACAAAAGAGGAAGATATGAGAAATATTCTGATGATTGGAGGGATCGAAGTATTCCTGCTACTTTCCCAAGAGGAGGTAGAAATCTGTGTTGCAAATGCAGCAACAACAGAGGGACAACTCGTTGAGACTGTCAGGGAGAACAAATTGGAGAAGATATATGAAGCTGCCCAAGAAGGAGATGAGGAAAATGAGCATTCTGAGGAGTGTCTCAACATATTCAGCCAGAAAGCTAAGGAAGCTGTAGCACTGAAAATAACAGCAAAAGAAGTCGGAGAGGATGATGAGAATTATGAGGAATGGCTCAATATTTTCAGCAATGAAGCTGAAGGGACTGCAACCTGGGAGTTTGCAGCAGTAGAAGAAGAAACAAACAACATTAGTTTGGCTGATCTGTATGAACAGATTGAAGCCCTGGAAGAGAGGGTGAAAGTGCAGAGTGTGCACATCCAACAGGTGAAGTTGGAAGCTAATGAAGAAGGCATGAGAGATCACAGTGATCTGCCCATGTGCCGAAAATTTTTGCAGCTGAGGAGACTAAATGAACAAGGGCAGCTATTGGAGCAGCTGGATGAGGTGATCGAGAAGATCAGAAGGTTGATGTTGAGGTCAGCAGAAACTGCTAGCAAGGAGAGGCTGAGCAGAGGGAAGGAAGTAGCAGCAACAACAGCAACAACACGGAAGCAAACACAACAACAGGAAAATCGAGTAGATGAACAACTCCAGAGGATGATTTGGGATCCAGGAGGATTTCCACCGATGAGATGGGAAGCTCATGAGCAGGAGATCATGAAATTTTGCAGTTGAGGAGTATGATGCAGAAGCATCTCTCCACATTAGCCAGCCAGCCAACAAGCCACGTCAAGCGCATGCATTAAAGCTGCAAGAGAGGTGTCGCCCTCATTTTGATTTAGAATTGAATGTAATTAAATGTTGTAGGCTGTTGAGCCATGGACCTGTGCCTTTGCACAAGTTGTAGGTAGATAGGCCTTTAAATGTTTGTAAGGCTGAGATCTAGATCTAGATGCTAGACTAGATAGCCCATTCAATGTAATTGAATAGGGTAGGTAGATTGGAGGGAAGAGCTCGAAGAGCCTCCTCATGAAAAACATGAATGGTATCTCTTTAGTAGTTAGTGGAGATAGAGAGAATCTGTGGGTAGAGAGTAGAAGAGAGAAGGAGCCGAGACCTTGTTACAGGCCGTGCTCAGGAACACCTTGTAAATACAGGCGGTTGCCATATTTAATACATAAGCAGTTTTTCCTACATGGATTCTATGTTGAATGAATGTCTGTGAGTGTTCTTTATGTATGTTGTAGATGTATGTTGTAGGTTTGCATTTGCAGGAGTGTGTTTGATTTCCAGGTTTGGGGTTCTTTGTGGTTTCATGCCAGGAGGGCATGACAGAGTACTGCGGTCTCTGAATACCAGTGCACAGAAGCACTTCTGAATTCTACAGGTTCAGACAAAGACATGCTGCGACACAAGAACTGGAGTCAACAACTCAAGAGAAAGACCTCAAGGTTGTTGAATACCTTGGAGGCTAGGCTATGGGAGAAGAACACAGTTGCAGGCAGAATCTCTGAGGATTCTGATAGCTCTGCCAAGTGGGCATTCAGCAGGCGCATAAGGTGCATAAGAGAGAAGACACTCTGCCAGGTGGGCATTGATACATTGTGTAGACAGGCACAGAAGAGAGGAGAACTCTTTGAGTTCTAGAATTTAAAGGAAGAGTCCACTGAGGGATCTTCACAGGGTTGTTGAACACCCTGCAGACTCAGCAAGAGGTTGTTTGAGAGAGAAATAGCCAGGAGGGCATTACATTCTCCATCTGTGGGAGAAGAAAGAAGGATAAAATCCCTTAGGGGTATAAGTACCTGGAGAAGCTCAGGAGGGATAGCACTTTGCGTGCATGAAGACTCTACAGAGGCGCAGAGGTCACAAATCGTTAAATATTTGAGATTAAGTTCAGGAAGAACAACGCCGTCGAAGAGCGTAGGCGAGGACTCAGATTGTGGGGCTCGTAGAGAAGGAAGACAAAGGTCGAGGCCTTTGAGAACTGGAAATTATTCCAAGTTCTGGGAGAAAGTGTACAAGCTCAGGAGGAAGAAACAATAGTCGTCAGATCGGCTAGAGAAAAGAGATATGGACCGTTGGTTTCCACGTCCAGGGAGCAGTAGGAGGGGCACACAATAAGAATGGATCTAGACCGTTGGATCTTGATCCAGAGACCTGACATCCATTAGATCTGTCGTGAGTTATACGGTGTTTAAACCATCGGGAATAGCCGAGGTGAAAGTATCGACGAGAGCAGCTAATCGGGATATCAACATTTGGGATATCGTAGATCCCAAGGACGTGAGTTTGGTCGTTCGACATCAGAAATCCCAAAAAGGAGAGATTTGATCCGAATCGTCCATTTGTGGGAGGACGCGTGCCACGTGATCATCCATTTCGAAGATCTGATACAACAAATAGCGAAGGAAGTTGTGTGGGCCATAGAGGAGCCAACAGGTGGACAGATGGCATACCATTTCGGGGTTTCACAGCGAGAAGTATCGAAACATTGACATCAGGATTTGGGATCCCGCGAAGTCCGAAATCCCGACAGAGGTGACGGGACGTTGAAGGGTCAAACTTGTGTGTGCGTTGGAGTCTTCGTCATATCGGGAGTCGGGAGTCAGTAAAGTGAGTTGTTTGATATCGCGAGTGCCAAATTCACGATAGAGGAAATCCCGATAGGAAAAGGTCAACGTTGACTAGTTGTCGGTTTTCGGGAATTCAAGAGACCTACGCTCGACTATTGGATTCACGAAGTCACGAAGTCCGATCTCCCAATTTTAAAGAGGAGATCCCGTGGAGATTTTGTTGTGGGTGCAAATTTCCCGATAGGGAAATAGAAGATTGTGAGAGTTCTTCAGGCCATTGGTAGAGAGAAGATCCTATGAGTGGACCTGCTTGCGAGTGCGACTGCGTCAATTAGCAAAGATGTTATCTTTGAAGAAGAGATATCCTTTCAAAGATCCATAGAATCTTAGATGGAGATCAATAGTGAGACAATACCTTCTCCCCCTTCAACAGTTTAGAGAGAGACATATATTGTTCTAGTTGATCCAATTGTTCTAGTTGATCCAGTTGCTCCAATTGATATCCCTAGAGATATTGCAGTAGGGCATAAAAGGCCTTCCTGGGCTCGACAAACTCTGCAGGAGGCAGAGGGACATGTAGCCCCTCAAGGCACATCCCAAGAGAGAAAGAGACCAAAGATATTTTCGAGTTACCTTTTAGCCATGAGCCACATCATTTATTCTGAGCCTTCTTATCATGGAAAAGTGACATGTGAGCAGGTATGGAAAGATGCCATGACACAAGAATATTAGTCCATCTTGAAGAATGATGTATGAGATATTATTCTGAAACCAAAAGGGAAGTCTGTAGTGACTTCCAAGTGTATCTATAAGATCAAACATGTAGCTGATGGAAGTGTCGAGAAATACAAAGAGATATTTGTAGCCAGAGGATTCTCACAAGTAGAGGGATTTGACTATGATGAGACATTTTCTCCAGTAGCCCGATACACTTCCATCCATACTATCATTGCACTAGTTGCATCCATGGGTTGGAAACTGCATCATATGGATGTAAAGACAACCTTTCTCAATGGTGAGATTGAGGAAGAAGTTTGTATAGAGCATGCAGAAGGATTTGTGATACACGACGAGAAATCGCATGTGTGCAGGTTGAACAAATCCTTGTATGGTCTAAAGTAAGCACCTCGTGTTTGGTATGAGAAAATGGATGGATTCTTGATGAGTTTGGGCTTCAGCAAGAGTGTTATTGATCCAAACCTATATTATCATATTCTTGGTAACAAGTGCTTAATCTTGGTCCTATATGTGGATGACGTATTCCTCACTGGTTCAGAAAGACTTATTGTTGAATGCAAACAAGCATTGACTTCTAAATTTGATATGAAGGATCTGGGTATGATGCACTAATTCTTGGGATTAGAATAATGTCAGAGGACTGATGAGATATTCCTGAGTCAAGGAAAATATACAGTGGATATATTGAAGAAGTTTGGTACGACATAGTGCAAATCCATGCCTACACCGATGGTGATGGATTTGAAGAAAATGAATGATGCTTCTACTGATTCAGGTGAGATTGATCCACATTTGTACCAAGAGATGATTGGATCACTGATGTATCTGGTTAATACCAGACCTGATATATGCTATGCAGTGAACATACTTAGTCAGTTCATGAGTCAGCTGAGATAGACTCACTGGATAGCAGTGAAGCATGTATTGAGATATCTACGAGGCATAGTTGGATATGGCCTGAGATATGCCTCCAGTGTAGACTTGATTCTGTAAGGATATGCTGATGCAGATTGGGCAGGGAGCGCAGTGTACTAGAAGAGAAAATTCAGTTGTTTTTTACCTTGGGGTCTGCCATGGTTTCTTGGTGTAGCAGGAAATATAACTCTATGCACTAGAGTACCGCATAAGCAGAGTATATAACATTGAATGTGGCATTTCGCGAAGAAGTGTGGCTTCACAATCTCATGACATATTTATTTGATCATGATATGGATCCTACCATTATTCATTGTGATAACTAGAGATGTGTGAATCTCTCTGAGAATCTTTTGTTTTACGATAGATCGAAACACATTGATATAAAATATCATGATATCAGAGACATGTTGCGAAGGAAAGAATCACACATGCAGTACCTTCCTACACATGAGAAGATTGCAGATATCTTCACCAAACCGCTTGCCAAGACAAAGTTTGAGTACTTCCATGAGAGACTTGGGCTGGTGGAGAATTCCTCCCTAGATTAGAGGGAGTGTTGATGATTACAGTTGTGTGAGACATCCTCCAGGACACAGAATGAGTGAGTCAGCTCATGAGAGAGACCATGAGTTGGGTGTGTCGTTCCTCTCTGAGACTGAGATGGAACGTTTTGTGCCCCTGTGTGTGGAGGATGCCCATGAGATAGGTGTGTCATTTGAGATGAAACGATGTGTACCCATGTGAGGGATAAAGGTGACCATGTGATGGGTGTATTCTTCTCCTCTATGTAGAGAGTTGAGACAATGTGGTAATCCAGATGATTCTCCTATGCGACTCAGTGAGATAGAGATCTATTGAGTAGGATGTCCCTATAGCTGAGCACTGGTGGGCGTGACACTAGTGGCTGAGCACTAGTGAGTGTGTGTCCAAATGATTCTCCTGTGAGACTTACTGAGATAGAGATCTGTTGAGTTGGACGTCCCTATGGCTAAGCATAGGTGGACATGCCCCTAGTGGTTGAGCACTAGTGGGTGTGTGAGATCTCTTGCTATATTGTCTAAGAGTTAGAATTACCTGTAACCCTAATTGTGATGTAAAGGGTACAGGTCGGCCCCACCATAAAGCGAAAGATAATTAATATGGCAATTATTAATTATATTCTAAGTTATTGAGGTCGGCCATGTTGTTCCAATAAACACCACTTTTGATGTGTCCAGTCTAGTATAGATAAAGGTGATTTCCCTATTGAGGAAACACAACAAACATGTGATTTTGGAAAGTTAAGCAAGTACATATTCTAGGGATGAAGTGCACACCTCTCTTGGGCGCTAGCCTTCTTGGTTTTTGAGAGCATCCTTTTGTGTGCTAGGTCTATGGTGTGGGAGCTCTTTCTCTTGAGAATATAGCAAAGGATTGTTGGGTTTTCTTCCCTTGTTGAGAAGTGTTTCCTAGGATATTTCTTGTGTTCTTGTGAATGGTATTTCTTCTTGTGATCTTGGTTGTTGCAACAATTTTTAATGGTGTAGCTGCATTTGTCTATGGTTCAAGTAAATGCTAAAAATGAATTAAACCTCATGCTTGAGCCTAGCATAGTGAAAATTCAACAAGTAAGGCCTCATAGTTAGTACCAATCCAAGGTTTTTTCTTTTATGCATCTTCTCTATAGACTTGTATGAAGAGTTGCTAACATACCAATAGGAATTTCGATACATGGATAAATTCCTTTAATCACAATGATTAGAGTGCTCACACAACTGAGATATAGATGGTGAATAATATGATGTTGGTTGAAAAAAAGGTGTAGCAAGTATTACATGGACCAATCCCCCTAGAAGTAAGCAAGATGACTATGGTTCAAGCTATATATATTTCTGCAAATAGGTTAACTGCTTACATTCCAAGTGGGCTCGGATGCTGCAAAGAACTAAAATACCTCAATCTTTCTTGAAACACACTTGAAGGTTTGATTCCAATGTTGCTCGATAAAATTCAAAGTCTCCAAGACATGGATTTATCCTCCAACAATTTGTCAGGTGGAATACCCATGTCATTCAAAAATCTCAAAGTGCTCATCCATTTGAATTTATCTTTCAACAACTTGTCAGGAGAAGTCCCGAAGGGAGGAGTTTTCAAAAATCTTGGTGTTACAGCATTTGTGGGAAATTATGGTCTATGTGGACCTTGGGTAAGTCTATCACCATGCTCTGCTCACAAACATAAAAGTGTTTCACATCTGAAAATAGTTATCATACCTATTTTTGCAGTTGCAGTCATTGTTGTATTGTGTTTGTTTTTGGGATTCCCGTGGAGATGAAATTGCAAGAGGCATACTCCTATAGAGGTTGGAGCATCATTAAATGTGGGGCATCAAATAATTTCCTATGGAGAGCTCATCACTGCAACAAAGGAATTCAATGATGCCAACTTGCTAGGAGTGGGTAGTTTCGGGAAAGTGTACAAAGGGGTTATGAATGATGGCACAATCATTACAGTGAAGCTTCTCAATCTGGAAAATGAAGGGGATCACAAGAGTTTTGAAAGGGAGTGAAATTTTTTGGGTAGAGTTAGGAACCAAAATATTATTAGAATCCTAACTTCTTATTCAGACCTCCAAATTAAAGCTTCGATATTTCCATTAATGCCAAATAGAAACCTAGAGAAGTGGTTATATCCCGATGATGAAGTAGAAAGTAGTTTGAATTTGATCCAAAGGTTGAATATATAAATAGACATTGCACAGGGCATGGCTTATCTCCATCACCATTATTTCATGCAAGTGATCCACTACGATCTGAAACCAAACAATGTGCTTCTAGACGAAGATATGACAACATACTTAATAAACTTTGTCATTGCTACAATATGTTTTGCAGAATCTGAGGATTTATCTCTCACATCCACACATGAACTCAAGGGATCCACATGCTATATTCCTCCAGGTATTATTTGAGACAGATAACATGTTAGGGAATGTCATGAGTTTTCTATTTTTATTAAAAAATATGAATCAAAAACCTTTTGATGAGGATGTTTGAATGCAGAATATGGATTAGGCGGATGCGTCACAACAAAAGGTGATGTTTATAGCTATGGAGTATTGTTATTGGAGATGCTCACTAGAAATAAACCCACCCACAACATGTTTGTGGAAGGAATGAACTTGCAGAAATTGGTGGGTAGTGGTTTTCCAAATCAAGTAAGGGAAGTGGTGGATAAGAGTCTATTGAGGAGGACTAGTACCATCAATGAAGAATATAAGGAACTCAATTGCCTCAATCACCTTGTAAATGTGGGTTTTATCTGCACAAAAGAATCCCTTGAAGGACGACCTACTATGATCAACATTGTGGGTATACTACAAAACATCAGAGATCCATTTTTTACAGTTGCAGGAATTCCAAAATTCCAATCAAATATAACACATTTGCTAGGAAGTACAAGTGTTGTTCACAACAACGTTGGCGAAGGACAAAGTTCTTCTACATTATAGTATTTTGTAAGATATCATTGGTTGTATAACTAAGCCATAAAGTAATTTGAGTCCATTGTCATTAGTTCAATGTAGTTAAGTATAATTCCCTTCTCCTTCTCTGGGTGGCCTATTTGTTTGAGTCTTATTCCCCTTTCCTTTCTATGTATGTTAATTGTTGGGTACATGTGATTGTAAAAAATAAAGATGCATATGCATGAAGAACATTATGGAAATGTTTCTACAACAATAAAATCCCCTATCCTTATCTTAGGAAAACTTTATGCATATCAAATCTTATTTGTGTTGTTCCGGCCATATAAATATACCAAGAGATTTGTATTTGTTTTAAAAGATTAAAGACGAAGTAAATGCTTTTGTTTCCACAACTATTCATTAAGTTATGAGTTCAAATAAAGAGCACGAACATGTTGAGTAACATGATGTTTTCTATACTTTTTCAGATATTCAACATGTTCTTCCTTCAACACTTTAAAGGTAAAATTATGAAACAATATCAATTAATGCATGACACAACTACTTTATTCTCAAATTTGAGTAATTGCACTGACACCTTACTTTCTAAAAGAATTACCAAGTAAAATTTAGTAGAACAATTGTTATTATGAGTTGAATATTTAAACTTTGATAATATTTTTAAGATTTAAAATTTCTTATCACACACTTTCAATTATTCACACATAGCCAACTATTTTTGTTCATATTATTTTTTTGGGTAAATAAAACATTCTATAAAAATACATAGTGTTGCAAAAAAATTCCTCAGAAGAAGAGAGTTCAAGGAGCCTAACTAAACCATTTTTTTTCAAAATAATTTAAACAACTTGACTATGACACTGTCCAACACTAATGACAAGAGAATTCTTTAAAAAAAAAAACATACATTTAAGCCTTGTAAAAACAAAATTTTACAATTGATTGCAAAATAGATAGACTGACATGAAAGTAGAGTGAAATAGAAACTAGTGGCTTCCAACATGAACAATGAAATGGAAACACATTTTCCCCCTTCCCAATAAGTCTACTAGAGCTATATTAGATTCTTCTCCCCTCCACCTTCCTGGGTGCTGATGAAACAAGACCATTGGGAAGATACAAGTTGGTCTTCAGATATAGTTCACAATGCTTTGTTGATGTTCACCATGGTTCTCTGAATTTGGGACTTTCCTTTGACGCTTGCTGCAATATATTCCTTATTGTACCAAAATATTTCTATAAGATGCTGGAATTTTGCATCTCTGCCACTAGTTTGGCTAGGATGTTTCACAAGTGCCCCATTTTATTCACAAAGGACCTCATTAATCACAAATTCTCTTCTATCATTTACAGCATTTTCCAAATCCTCCAGACCCTTTATAGTTACCTCAGAACACAGTTCTCTACAGTTTGTGATAAAACTAGAGATATATTTGGAGAAATTCATGAGAAGAAGTATCTATGGCTGAACCTTTACCTTTGTATTGCTCAATTGGATTTCTGATCGCATGTCTTTTGGCTACTTATTGTGGTTTCTTGGCTTCTCATCCTCAACCTCTTGGTTCCATTGGATAGATAACAAGCTTAACATCCCTGAAATTGCCACCACTTTCTAGGTGTCTACTTTAGTCTTCAAATCGAGCCTATCACTATGCTCTACTAATATATCTTAGGGAAGGAAATTTTTAATAGATATAGTGTGGTAATTGTATTAATGTTACTAAAGTGCAGTATTTGATACAAAAGTGTGGTATTTGATTGTTTGGAAAATTTTCACAAGATTTTATAGTTTTAACTTATTGGATCCTTCTCAGTTGATAATAGAATTGGATGATTTATATATAAATAGAATAGAAACTCCAACCATTATGTTTGAGGAAGTTGAGATGGAGATCTATTTAGTTCCTTCTATTTTCTGGTGTGTTATGAAAATCTTTCTATTATTCTTATATTTTATTTTCTTTTTATTATATCATGACATATTTTTGTTCTCTTATTTTATTCTCTTGGTTAATCCTTTTGTGTTTTACAGATCTCTTAAAAAATGAATTTGAGGTTTGTATATAGAATTTTATCTCTTAAGAAGTTGTTCGTTATAAAAAATCTAAAATTTGTGATTTCTTTTCTTCTCCTCGTTGTTATTCTTTTATGTTAATGTGCACATTTCAATTTGTACGATTAGAAACAAAAACTATCATACTAATATGGTATGAGAATTTCAAACTTGCAAATGAAAAGTAGGCTTAAATTTTTATTAATCTAGCTGGTGCTCAAGAGCCCTACCTTCACCTTCACCAAGCATGAACACAATTATACATAAATCTTATATTAAAATCTTGAGAGATGTAGTTCACCATAAATATCAAAGTATGATCAATATCGAAGTTTATATGGTACTTGTTACACATGCTTCTTCCAAATTATCAAAGTTTTCTTATTGTAATTGGGTAAGTAATTTTATTATTTGAACAACATGTTACATTGACATCTCAATTATTTTGTAGGTTATAACTCCTTACAAAATTTAGGAAAATTTATTTCTTCACAAAACTCAAACAAATTTAAGTACAAAATTTTGCCTGCATATATGTTCAATTTTTGGGGATACATCTAATTGGAGGAAATGTGGAAGGACAAAAAATGCACCAATATCAAACAACACTACATGTAACATAATAAATCATAAATAATACATTTAATAATGTAACAATATAATAATCACATTTACAAATCATTTATCACCATTGTATTTATCATTTTATTTATAAACTTTGAATGATATAGATCCAAGTCTTAAGATAAATAATCTAAGAATAGGTCAATTGCAAATGAGCATCATTCCTCAAGGCAATGTCCCACTAGTCTTTGCATCCAAGTACTGCACGAAGGAATAAAGACCAACCATGGGAATGTTGCTCTCTAAATCATAATTATTTGCATTCTCCATAATACTCAATGGCACAACAACCAACCCGAGTTGTGCCTCAATGGGACCAAGCAAAGAGTTTATTTTCAATGGTGCAAGGAGAAGAGCTTGACAACTTGTAGTGAATGAGTACCCTTGTTAATTATGTGTTTCCTTTTATTTACTCATTATCTTATGTTTAATTGCCTCATGGTGGCCTTGATTGACCTAGCTGTTGGATTACTGAGAGGGGGGGGTGAATCAGTAATAGAGAAATTTAATCCTTTTTAACCATATAATCTAAGTGTTATATCAATGAAGCATTAACATCCAATAACTGTAGAGTAAATAAGAAATGAACAAATGAACAATCATACACATACACATACACAGTACACCAGTGTTTTACATGGAAACCCAAAGTGGGAGAAAACCGCGAAATGATTTTTCTTATATGTCTTGAAGAATTACATTCATTGGAAGCACCAAATTCCTTTGTTTTCCAACTGCAACTAGAAGGAGGCTTCAACCCCCTAGTTTCTCAGGCTACAACCTGAGGGAAGATCCAACTCCCCAATTCTACGGATACAACCAGAAGGAGGCTACAACCCCTTATGTTCTCTAGCTACAACCGGAAGGTGGCTACAACCACCTGTCCTTGCCCCGTCCTACTACCCTGAAGTAGAAGTAGAATGATGGAACCATTGTCACACTATCACTGTGAGATATACCGTTGTAAACCTGTACCAATAAATCTGAACCATGCATCAACCATGCATC
>JASDQU010222327.1:14789-25438 GCA_032191745.1 Picea mariana
ATAGTTTAATGTAGCATCCCACTTTCCTAATTTTAGGGAGTTATCCATTAACTTTATTATTTAAATAATTTCTTTTGCAAACATTTTGACTACTTTGACCTTTTGGGGCTTCTAGATGACTCATGAGGGTTCTCCAACTTCACATGGCCATAACTCTCTAACCGTGAGGAGTTTTGTGACGTTCCACATACCACTAGAAATGACATGACATGTACTATCCATATAGAATAGTCTTACCTGCAAATATATCAAAAGGGTAAAATCATGAAGATGGGTAAAAATTTCATGACAACACTTCCCCATTTCACCAATGCTTATGATCAAGAGGCTCTAATTGGATTCATCTCTGCAATAACTTATGATCCAAATCTATCTTTATCCGCTACCTGGAAACAAAATGTTTCATTCTGCGAGTGGACGCATGTCAGATGCATTCGGTGCAGACAGAGAGTGGTTTCCCTAAATGTTCATGCATAGGATTACAAGTTATCATCTCTCTCCTTCTCAACAATCTCTCCTTTCTTAGAATACTTGACCTTTCTAATAACAAATTTCGTGGTTCCATCCCCTATCAATTGGGAAATTTGTTTAGGTTAAAGAAGCTTTAGTTGTATAAGAATCATCTCCAAGATTCTATTCCGCCCACTCTCGGTGGTTGTCGTAGTTTAGTATCCTTATCTATTGCCGCTAACAATATCAAAGGAAACCTTCCCGAATATTTATGCATTCTCCCCAACTTAGACTTCATTAACTTGGGAAGAAACAATTTGACGGGTACAATCACGGTCTGCTTGGGAAATATATTCTCTTTGGGCTCCCTATAGTTGTATAGCAACAACTTTCATGAGAGTGTTCCTTTTGAATTGGGCATGCTGAGCCATGTGAAAATTATATTCCTCTCTGTAAACCATCTCTCAGGAAAAATTCCATCTTCCTTGTCTAACTGCACCAGTCTTCAAGAATTGGATATAGGTGAAAACTAGTTGATTGGTAACATTCCCACGAAGTTGTGTAGCAAGAAAAACCCCTTAACGGGTCTCTATCTGGGAAGTAATCAGTTGAGTGGCAACATTCCTACTTCCCTCGTAAATTGTATGAACCTTCAATTCATGGCCTTATTCTATAACCAGCTCAACGGAGTAGTGCCCGAGGAGTTCGGTAAGATGACACAACTCCGGAAGCTTGAGTTAGGCACGAATCAACTGGTTAGTGGCAGCACCAAGAGCTTGCTCATTCTTACTGCTCTTACTAACTGTTCCACCCTAAGTGAAATAGACTTAGGTGAGAATAATCTCATGGGACGATTACCCTTTTCTATAGGCCGCCTCTCTACAAAAATGTATCGCATAAGGTTGGCCATGAATGGTTTAGCAGGAGAAATACCACCACAAATTGGAAACCTCACTAGTTTAGCATTGCTTGATTTAGACGACAATTCTTTCACAGGGGCGATCCCATCTTCAATCAAAATGATTCACAAGCTAGAGAGGCTATATATAGGTGGCAACAGTTTAGAAGGAAATATCCCAACGGAAATTGGTCAACTCAAAAGCTTAGGGCTCCTAGTTGTAAACACAAATAATTTATCTGGAAGGATCTCTGATTCTATTGCCCACCTCCAACAACTAAGATATCTATCTCTTCATAACAACCGGTTATCAGGTAATATACCTGCAATTCTAGGAAAATGCATGAACTTATTAGGTCTAGACTTGTCATACAACATGCTTAGTGGGCCCATACCTCACGAGGTTGAAATCTTGCAAATTTAGCTTTGCCTTTCAACCTTTCAAACAATTTATTACATGGACCAATTCCCCTGGAAGTAAGAAAGATGACTATGGTTCAAGCTATATATATTTCTGCAAATAGTTTAACTGGTTACATTCCAAGTGGGCTCGGAAGCTGCAAAGAACTAGAATACCTCAATCTTTCTTGCAACGCACTTGAAGGTCCAATTCCAATGTCACTCGATGAACTTCAAAGTCTCCAAGACATGGATTTATCCTCCAACAATTTGTCAGGTGGAATACCCATGACATTGGAAAATCTCAACGTGCTAATCCATTTGAATTTATCTTTCAACAACTTGTCAGGAGAAGTCCCAAAGGGAGATGTTTTCAAAAAGGTTGGTGCTACAAAATTTGTGGGAAATCCTGGTCTATGTGGACCTTGGGTAAGTCTATCACCATGCTCTGCTCACAAACATAAAAGTGTTTCACATCTGAAAAGAGTTATCATACCTATTGTTCCAGTTGCAGTCATTATTGTATTGCGTTTGTTTTTGGGATTCCCGTGGAGAAAAAATTGCAAGAGGCATACTCCTATAGAGGTTGGAGCATAATTAAATGTGGGGCATCGAAGAATTTCTTATGGAGAGCTCATCACTGCAACAGAGGAATTCAATGATGCCAACTTGCTAGGAGTGGGCAGTTTCGGGAAAGTGTACAAAGGGGTTATGAATGATGGCATAATCATTGCAGTGAATCTTCTCAATATGGAAAATGAAGGGGCTCACAAGAGTTTTTACAGGGATTGCAAAGTTTTGGGTAGAGTTAGGCACCAAAATCTTATTAGAATCATAACTTCTTATTCATACCTCCAAATTAAAGCTTTGATATTTCCATTGAGGCTAAATGGAAGCCTAGAGAAGTGGTTATATCCTGATGATGAAGTAGAAAGTAGTTTGACTTTGATTCAAAGGTTGAATATAGCAATAGACATTGCACAGGGCATGACTTATCTCCATCACCATTGTTTCATGCAAGTGATCCATTGCGATCTGAAACCAAACAATGTGCTTCTGGGCGAAGATATGACAGCATACTTAATAGATTTTGGCATTGCTACAATATGTTTTGCAGACTTTGAGGATTTATCTCTCACATCCACACATGCACTCAAGGGATCCATAGGATACATTCCTCTAGGTATTATTTGAGATATATAACATGTTAGGGAATGTCATGAGTTTTCTATTTTTACTAAAAATTTGAATCAGAAACCTTTTGATGAGGATGTTTGAATGCAGAATATGGATTAGGTGGATGTGTCACAATAAAAGGTGATGCTTATAGCTATGGCGTAGTGCTATTGGAGATGCTAACTAGAAAGAAACCCACCCACAACATTTTTTTGGAAGGAATGAACTTGAAGAAATGGGTGGGCAGTGGTTTTTCAAATCAAGTAAGGGAAGTGGTGGATAAGAACCTATTGAGGAGGACTAATACCATCACTGAAGAAGATAAGGAACTCAATTTCCTCAATCACCTTTTAAATGTGGGTTTGCTCTGCACAAAAGAATCCCCTGAAGGACGACCTACTATGATCAACATTGTGGGTATACTACAAAAAATTAGAGAAGATTTTTTTACAATTGCAGTCATTCCAAAATTCCAATCAAATATAACACATTTGCTAGGAAGTACAAGTGTTGTTCAGAACAACATTGGTGAAGGCCAAAGTTCTTCTATAGTCTAGTATGTTGTAAGGGAGTAGTGGTTGCATAAATAAGCCATAAAGTAATTTGAGTCCATTGTCATTAGTTCCATGTAGTTTAAGTCTAATTTCCTTCTCCTTCTCTAGGTGGGCTATTTGTTTGAGTCTTCTTCCCCTTTCCTTTCTATGCATGTTCATTGTTGGGTACATGTCACTGTAAAAAATAAAGGTGCATATGCATGAAGAATGTTTTGGAAATGTTTCTACAACTATGAAATCCCATATTCTTATCTTAGGAAAACTTTATGCATATCAAATCTTATTTGTGTTGTTCTGACCATATAAATATACCAAGAGATTTGTATTTCTTTTAAAAGAATAAAGAGGAAGTCAACCCTTTTGTTTCCACAACCATTCCTTAAGTTATGAGATCAAATAAAGAGCAAGAACATGTTGAGGAACATGATGTTTTCTATACTTCTTCACATGTTCTTCCTTTACTCCAACACTTTAAAACTAACATTGTGCAAAAAAATCAATTAATGCATTACAGAACTACCTTATTCTCAGATTTGTTAAGAATTACATTGAACAACTAACTTTCATAAATCGATGAAAAATTACACTTACACCCTACTTTCTAAAAAAATTACTAAGTAAAATTGAGTAGAACAATTGTTATTATGAGTTGAAGTTTTAAACTTTGATAATATTTTTAAGATTTAAATTTTTTTATCACACACTTTCAATTATTCACACAACCAAGTATTTTTGTTCATATTATTTTTTTGGGTAAATAAAACATTCTATTAAAAATATTGTTTTAGATAAGTAAAACATTCTATTAAAAATACATAGTATTACAAAAAGATTCCAAGACATTCTATTAAAAATACATAGTCTTACAAAAAGATTCCTCGGAAGGAGAGAGTTTGAAGCCTAACTAAACAACCTATATAGGAACTAATCACAAGAGAATTCTTTAAAAAAAAAACATACATCACAACTTCTGATTATATTTACTGGAATTGGTTAATATCATAAAGTCTTGAATTGAATAAGTGGACATGAAGAAGGCGACCTTGTTGTCTATCCACTCATATGCAACATCATACCTAATATGGTACATGGATATGCTGCACTTTGTTTAATATTCTTATATTTTTAATCTTAAAAGAAATTTAATATTTTTAATTTTTAAAAAATAAATTTAATATTTTTCATCTTGCATTTAATATTCTTAATCTTAAAAAAATAATTTAATATTTTTAATCTTCAAAAAATGAATTTGAGGTTTGTGTATAGAAACACGTAGTAGGTTAAACGTTTTACGATATGACTATTTTTTCCTAGGACATTTGTCTGAGAAATTATTAGATTTGTAGATTTGAGTGATTATTTCTGTATAATCCGAGTGCATTCAAAAATGGATTTTGAACAACAAAAAATAAAGATTCGTGTAAATTTATATCGCCAAATTCTTGCAAAAAAGCCATTTCTTAGAATCGCTACATAAAACCTTCGTTTAATATTCTTAATCTTTAAAAAATGAATTTGAAGTTTGTATATAGAATTTTTTCTTTTGTATATAGAATTTTATCTTTTAAGAAGTCAGTTTATTATTAAAAACCTAAAATGTGTGGTTCCTTTTCTTCTCCTTGTTGTTATTCTTTTATGTTAATGTGCACATTTCAACTATCATACCAACTATTTGCAAACTTTCTGATTCATATGGAAAGTAGGCCTGATTTTTTTTATTAATAAAATTTCTGGTTCCTTTTCTTCTCCTCGTTGTTATTCTTTTATGTTAATGTGCACATTTCAACTATCATACCAACTTTTGGCAAACTTTCTGACTCATATGGAAAGTAGGCCTAATTTTTTTTATTAATAATATTGAATGAGAATTGAATTTTTTTTTATTCAAATGAAAAGTAGGACTAATTTGTTTTTAATCTTTTATGTTAATATGCTCATTTCAATTTCTATGATTATAAACAAAAACTATCATACTGATATGGTATGAGAATTGCAAACTTTCTCATTCATTTGGAAAGTACGCCTAAATTTTTATTAATCTAGGTGGTGCTCAAGAGTTGTCCCAAACATGATCACAATTAAATATATAAATATTATATTAAAATCTTGGGAGATGTAGTTCACCTTACTTTGACCTTCACCAAGCATGGTCACAATTAAATATATAAATCTTATATTAAAATCTTGGGAGATGTAGTTCACCTTAAATATAAAAGTACGATCAATATCAAAGTCGTCTATATGGTACTTGTTAAACCATGCTTCTTCCAAATTATGAAAGTTTTCTTATTGTAATTGGGTAAGGAAATTTATTATTTGAACACCATGTTACACATTTCAATTATTTTGTACCTTATAACTCCTTACAAAACTTAGGAAGATTTATTTCTTTACAAAACTCAAACAAATTTAAGTACAAAATTTTGCTTTCATATATGTTCAATTTTTGGGGGGTACATCCATATGGAGGACATGTGGAAGCACCCTCCAAATTATGGGGGACGTCAAGGCCTCACATATAGAGGACGCCACTCAAAATAATAAAAAGTTAAAATTAAATATATGAAAACTAAAACGTAAAGCATTGAAGTCTTATCCATAGACAACATTACATGTAACATAATAAATCATAAATAATACATTTAATAATGTAACTTGACATAATAATCGCATTCACAAATCATTTATCACCATTGTATTTCTCATTATATTTATAAAATTTGAATGATATAGATCTAAGTCTTAAGATAAATAATCTAAGAATAGGTCAATTGACAAATGAGCATCATTTCTCAAGGCAATGCCCATCTAGTCTTTGCATCCAAGTACTACACGAAGAAATAAAGACAAACCATGGGAGTGTTTCTCTCTAAATCAGAATCATTTGCATTCTCCAGAATACTCAATGGAACAACAACCAACCCGAGTTGTGCCTCATTGGGACCAAACAGAGAGTTTGTTTTCAATGGTGCGAGGAGAAGAGCTTGACGACTTGTAGTGAATGTGTTTCCTTGTTAATTATGCATTGCTTTTTATTTACTCATTATCTTATGCCTAATTGCCTCATGTTGGCCTTGGTTGACCTAGCTTTCTACCATAGGGAGTTTGTGAGTCCATAATAGCCCAATCAAAGTCCAAATCCAATATTCCTATCAACAATTTACCCTATTTACCATTGATTTCAATGTTGTTACCACTAAGTTTGGATAGAAATTTGAAGGTGGTGCCTATGAAATGACCTTGGAAGTTCATTTTGAAAGTCTCTCATGATGTAATGGGAATGATTTTGACGTAACTATGGAGGGAATTTATGTTTCTAAATATGATTGTGTGGAGTGAATATCAACAAGAAACTACTTAGCTACATTGTTAGTGGTATTTCTCCAAAGGCCATGGTTGTTGCATTGTACTCTTGGTGCATATACAACCCAGTATGGATAATACATGTAACATAAAATACAAAATACTAATAAAAACCAAATGAAAAATGGAGCACTGTAAAAATGAAAATAAAAATAATAATAAAATAAAAATAAAAATAAAAATAAACCAACATAGTTCTATCTTAACTTTGAAATTTTAAGCACCATGAGCTTTGTATCTGGATTCATTTTTAATTCCTATAATTAGTTCTTAATAGATCTGGGGTTGACATGGAACTGTGTTGGTTAGAAAATATGGTTTTAGATTTCATTCATATAAAAACAAGAAACTATAATCAACACATGATAAAATAAAGATAGCCAAACAGACAAAAGAACAAGAACATTGATGTATAGTGAATAACCCTCTCGGGAATAAACTCAACTCTTAACAATAATATCAATTCATATCTTACATCATCTTCAAGTGATTAAAAACTAGGCAAATTCTCAAATATATATAGTAGAGGGGTTTAGTTAGTTTACCCCAAACCCATAAATGTGGCACCACAAAACCCAACTAATAACCACCAATGTGATTCCAAGGACCACCTAACAACAACTAATGTGGGCTATAACTAATAATACCACAAGTCAATATTATATTAAATATGCCAACATACCCCCTTGAACTTGACTTGGGGACACAAATAAGTAAAGTTGATAAATAATATTTGATGAATTTGATGAAGTGAAAATTGCATCCCAACAACCCCCTTTAATTTTCACATAGTTAGTGATACAAAAAATTAACAATAATGACTACTACAACCTTGTTGATATTATGGTAGCTGCGGGAGGTATTAACCTCCACATGTAACCCTGACAAGAATAGAATATTCCGGGAAGCAAGAAGAAACCCTAAAGTATTGGAAATAACCCTAGAAGACAAGTTGGCTAAAGGAAATATTTAATATTGAGTGTTTAGCCTCCAGAATTAGAAGTTGGCCCAAACAGCTAAGAAGAAACAATATAAATACAGGACGCCAGAGCTCATTTTAAGGACACAGCTCGCAACTACAGAAATGTAAGAGTGCACACTACAGAAACTGAGTAAGTGCACAAGTCCAGAGAGTAGCTACAGTTGCAACTTCTACAACCTGTATTCTCGGTTTAGGCTTGGACTTTCTATTGTTTATGGTTTAGAATTTCTGCCTTGTGTGCTAGCTCTACAGAGAGGTATGCTACATTGATTGGCTATTAGGCCTAGGGTTTGCTTCCGAACTTATTCTTTGTCAAGGTTATGGTGCTTGGGGGTGGCTTCGGCCTATGGTTGGGTGACAATATTGCTATATTTTCTATGTTAAATGAGCACACCTATTATTTCTTATAAGTTATGGGCCCACATTATCTTCGGACAATCTAACCAGTGGAAGATAGATTGGGAGAATTTGCTTAGTTACAGTTGCAGTTGTAGTCAATTCTTGTTGTAGCAAAAAAACCCTAACCCTCTTGTTGAGGCACCTTAAGTGAAGATATTGACCTAATTTCTGGATAGCCTAGTGCGCCCTAACCCAGTGCACCTCCTGGTAGTCTCAGCAAGCTAAGATGCCAAATTTGATTTTTTGTTCAAAGTCAAAGGTTGACCAAGTCAAAGAAGTCATGAATTACTCTATGAAGTCAAAAAACAAGTTAGAAGGGGATTCTAACTTCAGAGCATGGAAGGCAAGGATTGACCTCATCCTTGCCAAGAATAAAGTGTTGGATATCGTGAAAGGAAAGATTTTGGAACCATAGGTTGAAGAAGGAAAAGAGAAGGAACCTCAGAACATTGCAATTATGGAGAAGTTCAAGGACAGTGATAGCAATGCCATGAGTATCATAGTGGACTCTGTACAAGACCACTTGATACCCTACATCTCTCATCTTGACTCATCTAAGAAGATGTACGATGCCCTAACTAACCTCTTCTCAATCAAAAACATTGGAAAAGTAATGAGTCTGAAAAATGAGCTCTGTGACATGAAAATGAATGATGATGACAACAGAGCATCATACTTTGTGAGAATCTCTCAGTTAAGAGATCAACTACAAGCTATTGAAGAAATCATTTCAGAGAAGGAACTGGTAAATATAGTACTCAATGGTCTTCCCAAGACATGGGATGCATTTTCCGTAAGCATGAACACAAGGAAGGAGTATCCCACATTTGAAGAACTTTGGACTTGCTGTGCACAAGAAGAATCAAGGATTAGCGCAAAAGAGAAATTCCAAAAGAAAGATGATGATCAAGCCTACACAACAAAGTTCAAGAAATTCAGGAATAAGAAGAAGTTTGACTCAAGGAAGAAACCAAATCAAGAGAAAGATATGTCAAAAATACAATGCTTCAACTGTCAAAAATATGGTCACTACAAGAATCATTTTCCCGAGTTAAAGAAAAGGAAGGAAAAAAATGAAGCATCAGTTTCCAAAGAAAGGGAACCCTCAAAGAAGGCCAAGATGAATAAAACAGACTTCTTCTAAAACAAGGTAACAATATTCTTCATAGTTATTGTTCATACTATGTTTACATAGTTTCTGTACATATCTTGCATATCTATTTCTTAGAAGATAAGATGTTCAAGTGAAACAATACCTATGGAAGAATAACAAGATAAGGATTTTTATCACGATGAATACAAGTCAAGCAATACACATGAAAAGATAAAGTACATTGACAATCCTTGGTAACAATTCCTGTGGAAGCAACTATTGCAAGATAAGCCGAAATCAGAAGCAAAGTTCAAGAAAACCCAGAAGAAGTCAAAACAGAAAGAAGTTAGCAACCAAGAAGAAATTAGAAAAATACTTGTGACACCTTGTAGAAGGAAATAAGAATGCAGACAGAAACATGGACTATCTCGGATGGAGAGAGATGATTACAGAATTCCAAAATAAGAGCATGCATTCATCCATGAAGCAAGGATTAGGAGGGAGATAATCCTAAATAATATGATCCATTGAGGATTATGAAGTATCTATCCATGTTCCCATTGAAAGTAGCACCCATGAAAGCATCACGTGTTTAGTTTGACTTTAGAAGAAGTCTTATTTGAAAAGAAGCCTTAAAAGTATCCTTGTTTGTCCATCTACATCCATGCTCCTATGATGAAAGGAAGAAGTTGGAATCTTCAGGAACTAAAGAGAAACATGAGGAAGAACATGAAGATTCCAAGAAAGAAAGAAAATCCAGAACAACCAATCATTATACCAAAAATCACAAGACTACCAGCTTGGTTTGAACCCACTAGAAGCAATCAAGAAGAAGAAATGGAAGTTATGATGAAGAACAATATATGTAAGAAATTGTGAAAAGGGATTATGAATGGAAGCATTGTGAGATTCAAAACTAGAGGTTCTTTCAGAAGGAGGAGAAGACTATGATAACAAATTGTTCTCGTAAACCAGATATACCTCTATCTGAGATATTATATCTCTTGTAGTATCCATGGATTGAAGTTTACATCATTTGGATGTAAAACACTGTTCTCCCAATAGAGCATTTGAGGAAGAAGCTTATGTAAAGAAATATCAAGTTTTTTAGGTATACCAGAAAGAGACCCATGTATGCATATATAAGAAGACCTTGTATGGATTCAAACAACTTGATGCAGAGTATCTCATATACAAAAAAAGTGTGGTGAAAACTTTCTATGATAGAGACATTGTATCCGAATAGTTACTTAGAAGTCTGGGATGTTGGAATGCTAATCTATGGATAACTCTCATGATGACAGAAGAAGTGCTACTTGGATATGTTTCAGTTTG
>JASDQU010222329.1:0-12216 GCA_032191745.1 Picea mariana
GGATCAAATGTCATTTAAATTGTATGTCATTTTACCCTCTCCGAACTAGTTTATATTACAATGAAATCTAAGGAGAAGTTTGTATTCTGCTATGTTTTTTGCTAGCTTCTTGTTGAAGTTAGGGAGATTAGTTTGTGTCCACACTTACCAATTTGACCGAGAACAAAATTGGCGACCATACTGGGGAATGTCCTATTTTGGCCTTTGCTTCCTTTGTTTCTTTTAGCTTGCCTGATTTTTGTCAATTTCATTCTCTGAGTCTTTGGGTGATCCATATTGACTCCATGGTTCTGAAAGTTCATTGAGAAACTATGTCCTATTTTCATGTTTTCCTTATTTTCAGTCATCGTCGCACCCTGCATGTGAAAACCAAAGCGACGACGTCACACTATGTTGTTCCCTTTGCCTGCGACTTTCCTTGATCATCGCACTGTGCTCTTCTGGAACCTGTGACAATTCCTGTATAAATTTTTGGAGTGACAGACAAACTTTTTCTCCTTGCCCATATTTTTCATTACTCCTTGGGGTAAATTTTTAGTCTTGGTGAAGGATTATTTGCAACCTTGTTTGCATCTTTTAGCCTGAATTTGATTGTTTCTCAATTGTTGAGAGTATCTTTCATAAGATTCATAGTTTTATCTTTGAATTCTTGATTTCAAGGATATAATCTCAAGGCTTCATCCTTGAGTGCTTGCTAGAAGAGTTGTTATTGATATTTTGTGAGTTGTGGATTGTTGTTGATTGGAAAATGATTTTTGATTACATTAGACAAATAAGTTTTCTTACTTTTTCATTTTTTGTTGCATTATGAGTTTAGTTTGGGAAATAGTGTTGTGAGTGCATTTATATTCTTGTAAAACTCTTTCTTTTTAATTAGATCTCGGTTTTTATTTGAAAAGAAAAGAATTAAAGTTTGTTCTTCAATTAGTATTCTTTACAATAAATTTTTGCATTCAAATATTTGGAAAAGAGAAAATTGGAGAATTTAGTAGCTTTGATTGTTTGGAATCAATATTGAAGAAATTGTGTTTTGTAACTTATTGTATTCTATAAAATGAAACATTCTCCCTTATGTAATTAGATTTCATCGAACGAAAACATTGCATTTCATCTCTCTTTGCATTTTGTTTGGTCAAGGTCAAATACTTCATCAGTTTCATCTATGTTTCCCTTTTTTAGTAAGCAACAGTCATTAAAATTCAGTGTAATTTTAAAATCTATCTAGCAACTTTTATTTTCTAGAACTTTTATATGCCAACATTAGCTAGGGATATATATTTGGAATAGTTTGTGAGGAACACTCTCCAAAACATCAAAACACACAATAGCATATTGTGTGTGGAAGAGTTAAATCCACTTGCTACATTTTGTCCTGGAAATCCCTTATAACACAAGGGTAAATCATGAGGTCGCATTAGGGCCGTACAAGTTACTCTCCCTTCTTTGTTGGTGTTAGTGTAGAGATTGCATGTATTATTGGGGGTCACTTGAGAAGAAAATCATGTGTGGACCTTCTCAAGGAGATTTTGAGCTTAGATACCTTGCCCTTGCATGTGGATCAGACTGTTGACTGCTTCTCCAAGCATCATTATCGTAATTGGTAACCTTAGTAGCCTATCTCTTTAGATTATTTACACAAGGTGGTTGTGGAGGGACAATTCTTCACGATACCTGGAATCGACATTGGCCAAAATCACTCGGGCTCCTTGGAGGGTATACCCACAATTATGTGTGGGAGCTTGCACCAGGGTGTAAGTCCATTAAGAAGGTCATCAGTGTAACTTTTCCACCCACTTTATCCCATCCCCTTCTTGTATTGATCTCACATCATTGGATTTCATCACCAACTAATGATTTTGAAATAAGAAGGTTTGTTTGCATGCTTGATATCTAGATTTTATTAGTGGAGTGTTGTTTGTTTATCTAGTTGGCCATAGATTTATTTCATTCTTTATTTGGTGCGGCCAACATCAGCCCTCATCGTTCATGAAGTATGCAAGGGTTACCTCTGAAATATCTGGAAGAATACGCTCCTTTTCTTCCTAATTCACCAGAGGGTTCTTTTCCTGAAGGAGTAGTCAATAACGATGCATCCTCTGAGATCGAAAGTTATACTCCATTGGTAGAATCAACACTTCCTGTAAATTCGTTATTGAACGTTATACAAGATTTGCTTTTGCTCTGAATAAACTCTTTGGGAGACGTTCTTGTTGAAGACTATAAAAGAATACCTACTGGACCTTACACAAATTATGGTGTGGATGATCCACCTTTCAGAGTGAATCATTTAGAACTATGGTTCATACTGCTGGAATTTTTAATCCTAGTTCAGTCCCCATCCGTTCTTTTTGGAGGACCTCCTCGGGACACGATATTTTTGATAAACTAGGAATGAGCCCAAATCAACTTATGTCATCACATACACTCGTTACTTCTACTACTTATAAAGTATCTTTAAATCATTTTACTGGCACGACCAGTAATTTTGTTACTATTTGAGACTCGTTGTTGGTTGGTACTCGTACAATTATTCCCCTCCAACTCACTAGCTCAACCGCGGTCCCACAAGTTACACATGGTCCTACCGAAATTATGGTTATAACTCAATCTCCTATTGGAACACTACTTCCACCTATATCAATTCCATCACTCCCACCTAGATATAACACTCTTAATACTTCTATTGCTACTCCTACCCAGGGTCCATCCGGAGGACCTAATCTTTTTGTTCCACCTGGGTATAATGCTGCTAGCGGTTTTGTTCCCACATCTACCTAGGTTCTATATAGAGGACCTAGAATTACTCCTCCATATGGAGGTTATAATCATCCTGGCCCAAGTAGCTCCAATCATATTGGAGGCACAATTCATTCTGCCACTTCTGGTTTTCAAATTTTTGTTGGAGGTCAACCTCCAGTTGGTGTACAACCCCAAGTTGGGGGTCATAACCTAGTTTATGGGAAGTATATACCTAGATTACAAACTCAAGCTTGAAATTTTCCTTTCCAAGTAAATCAAAAATTGCCTCATGGACAACCTCCTCAATTAAATTCTTTTGTACCCCTACTCTCGGGCAACCATATCTAGGCTCTGTAAATCCTACCTGGGGTCAAGTTTTTCAGTCTAATGCTCCTTTCCAAGGTAGCATGCTCAATCAACCAACACATGTTGGCTACCTGACTCAAAACCCTCCACAACCAAATTTTACAAGACCCTCTAACTATTTATAGACTGCTTATGGTCCTAATGGTATACCTACGGGATTGCCTCCTCAAAGTTATCAATTTCCTCAAGTGAACAGACAGATGCCGTTTCTAGCTACTTTGGATTTACCAAATTTGTCTAGGATATTGAATGATCCTATTTTTCATTCTCCTTATTTACCTACCAAATTACCATCAGACATTCCTAAGTTTGACAGCCAATCGGGGGAAGACCCAAACAATCACGTCATGACATTTCATCTTTGGTGTTCATCCAACTCATTGATGGATGAATCCATTCGATTACGTATTTTCCAACGAACTCTTATGGGTTCGGTATCCAAATGGTATATCGAATTTCCACGAGGATACTTCAAAGACTTTAAAACCTTAGCTATGGATTTCTTGACACATTACCAGTTACGGATACGATATGAGACAGGAACCAAAATTTTCAGTTCATTTAAGCAATCCTCCTCTACTCCTATTTTAGATCATATTCAGGAGTGGAGGAGGAGATGATGATTAATCAAAGTTCTCCTTCCTGATCAATTATTGGCTGAGTGGTTTACCAAATCACTCATCGGTCCTATAGCATGTGATGTCGCCATGGGCGGTTTCATCACTGAAGAGCAGTTGATTATTCGTTCTCAATACTTGGATCTCATTTGTTCACAAACGGACATGCTATATGACTTGATCTCTAATTCTCCTCGTTTGTATACAAATCCAGCCCCAACGCCTCCAGTATCTTCTCATGTTGTTGATGGTGTGATTGGCACTTTTCATGCTGAGACTCAGTCCAAACAAGCCATTCATTCCAATCCCAAATATACTACTACTAATGTACAAAGTGCCACTCCTCCATCTCCTTCTCCTGGTAAAACCTCTGAGGTTAATACGGTTCAGTCTACACCTACTGGTAAAAATCAAAATAAAAAGAAAGGGAAGGGAAAGAATAAAGAGGATAAAATAATAATCAACAATCCAATAAACCCAAGACTTGACCTACTAATGATAAAGAAAAGAAAAAACCTTGCTATACTTGTCTTATCTATTGTGAGGATCATTATACGAAATATTTTCTGAGGCATGTTGAGGTTACTAAGTTCCTGCAAGGGACTGGGACACCTCCTACACTTGTCGTTTTTTCACAACCTTTTCCTTCTCAATAGTGGGCCCAATTAGTTATTCATGACCAACCTTATCCCTCTACCACATATTATGTACTTATGTGTACTGGTAACTCCAAGAAGAATGAAGTTGCAGTCGCTACTCAAACCAAAGATTATTCTCCTTCTAAAGAGAAAGTTGATGATTCACTTCCTCCATTGATTCAACCTCCTCCATAAACTTCACCTACCAATGGTCCTCTTCATCTTAAAATACTGATTCTAGATACATTTCTTTGTCCGCCTCATAAGGGCTTCGTTCATAAGTAGTCATTTAACCCCCATGCACGTGTCGCTCAAAACTACAGTATTGTAGAATATCTTGTGCAAGCACCTTCTGTAATGTCCACCCTTGAAGTCCTTCAAAGTTGTCCTACGCAACAGAAGGCATTGTTAAAGGCTATTAGCAGAATCAATCCTACCAATAAAAATTTGATAATATTTGACTTGGAAGATCACATTCCAAGTCTCCCTCATCAATTAGTGTTTCAAATACAAGTCATTGCGGAAAATAAGAATATTTTTTGAACCATTGTTGATGAAGGAGCTTCGACTTGCATCATGTCTGTCACTTGTTGAAAAGCCATTGCCTCTCATGCCATTACTTTTATAACCCTAATTTGCACCATACATGCTTACCTGACATCAGGCCATCTCAGATTCCTTCTTTGTCGAAACACTATTGAACAACTCTTCTTAAAAACCCCTTTTATAAAGGCCCACGTGCCCTGCTCCATTACTGCACACATGTACATGCTATCTGACCCAAGACAGCCCGTGTGTACCTACAAGAGCACGAAAAAAGGAAAGTTGTTGACAGAACACATAGCTTTGGGTAAGTTAACTAAACCTTTCGGCCATGCATGGCCAAAAATTCGATCAAATACCTAGCTTCTTCTAGCCTATAAAAGAAGGGTTAGGGGTCCCATTTGGAAGAGGAGAATCATAGTAAAGAGACTATACCCAATTGAGCATTCCCCTTGTCCCAACCTTTATCCATCCTTGTGCAAAGAGAAGTATAGAGCAAAGCAGTTGGAGGACAGTTGAAGAGGATCCCAGGACCAGGTTCGTGGAGCAGTGGTCGGCTTCATCATTATAAGTTGTTTTAGTGAAGTTAATAATAAAGAAGTACTTTTCCTGTCCCACCATATGAGGTTTTCATTTTTTATTGTGTACATGTCGATTAAATCTCTAACCCATTAATCTATAGATCAAATGCATGTGTAGTTCTTTGTTTGTCTTTTATGAATATAGGTCAGCCTTGGGAGGAGAGTTGCAGTCAAAGAGTGACCAAGCGTGAAGAGGGATCAATATCAAATGCCCGAAATAAGGTATGTTCACTTGATCTTCTTAACTACGTATTTATTTAAGAATAATGGGGATTAGGTCTGGGATAACAGTAGAAAGTAGGAATCTTTAGGTCTTTTCTACATGCATGATAAAACCCTTAGTTCTAGTCCGTAGGAGGTATTTCCCACCCACAACAGAATTGGTGACCATACTGGGGATATCTAGAGTTTCTGGGAATATTTTTTGGGTATTTTTAAAAACTGGTTTCATTCCTTGTTTTTAAAGTTTCTGTAAAAGTGTGAGCTAACAGAGATTCTAGTCTTCCATACCAGTTATCTCCGTTTCTTTGCTTGACTGCATTTTTTTTTTCTTTTCTGAGACCCACAGAGGTACACGCGGCCTGTATAAAGTCTACACACGTGTATCTACGTCCTACCTTCTCACAGTCCGCGTGTATACACTAGTTGAGGAAGTGTCAGTCGCGTGTATGATTCCAGAAAAATTCTTTTAGAGAGGCAGTCATCCTCTCCCTTGTCAGAAATAGTCCTGCTCAGAGGTTTTCTGGAACTCTTTCTAGTCTTTGTTGTTTGCAGTCTATAGCTTAGGTTTCACCTGAAATTGGTTTGTTCTATGAAGTTTTCCTTGAATTGTTTTCTTTTTTTTGTTAAAGTAAGTGTCTGAGTCTTCAAGAGATCCTGGTTCTCAGTACCAGTAGTCTCTTCCTGGGATGGATTGCTTGGCCTTTCATTTGTCTCAAATTTTCAGAGATACACGTGGACTGTATAAGGCCAGCACACGTGTACACACGCTCTGACTTTACACAGCTCACGTGCACACGCTTGTTGTTGAACTGTCGACAGTGTGCTTGTGAAGAAAATTTTTGTTGAAGGTGAGGCAGTCATCCTTTCCTATGACAAGAGTTATACCTCTCAAGTTTTTGGGTCTCTGTCATGGTGGTCAGTAACTTAGGTTTGATCACAACCATAGTTTTCTTTTTCATTAAGAAGCTTTTCTCAAAATTTTCTTTTATAAAGGTTTTTATACAAGTGTGAGAGTCTAATTTTAATTTGCTTGTGTGTGATTTTTAAAGTGAATTTTTGCGATCTGCTCTTAGGCCAGAATTTTTCTTGGTTTTTACTTGTTGATATTTTTCCTTTTTTGCTTTGTGAGCATTCAAATAAATAAATAAAATCTTTTATTTCTTTGTTTGGTTAAATAGTGTTGTTATGCATTAATAACCAGGGAAAAGTATTTGCTTTCATAAGTTCTTGACGGTTTACTTAGATCATAAGTAGCTCGTAGTCGAGTGAAATCCTGCTTTGAGTTTGTTGTTCAAAGATATTAGAAAATTTTTACATTTGAAAAGTTGTTTAAGATTTTGTTTCCAACTTTCTATTTATTTTGCTTTCGTCTTTCAAACATCATTAGTTTCACTTTCATAACCTTTGACTTAAGACAAGCCATAAAAATTAACGCTAAATCTAAAATTCATTAGACTTTTTATGTTTATAGGGTCAACCAACTAGTTTAGGGTTAGGGCCTTGAATTAGGTTGGAGAGGAAACTCTCCAAGGCCATTAAATCAAACATTGGAGACTGAGTTAGGGAGTGTCAAAGTCCAGTATCATGAAATTTATCCAGAACCCCCCTCTAACATAAGGGCTAAGCATGAGGTCCCGTACAGAAAGGTAGTGGAGATAACCCCTCCAAAGATGGACCAATCGTAGTGGAGAACACATATAGAGGGCTTGTCTTGGGATTCCGTCGATTGCATTTGCCACGGAGCTTCGTGGGTCTCGAATCTATTTGAGGTCCTCAATTGTCTTCCGGACCACTTGCCTTCGATACCCTTGATAGGTTTTGGGATTGATACCCTGCTCATTGTGGTCTACCCGACTTTCGACTATACCCGCCTGGTGACTATTCGCACGCTGGCAACCTAGTTGCCGATATTTTTAGAGACATACACAGGTGACTGCGGGGGTATACCGTAGTACCTAGGACAGACATCGGGCCATGCTTTGTAGAGTATACCCGGAGGGTGCTTCCATTTTCGAGTTGCACTTGCACCGGTAAGTTTCTCTAGTGTTGGTTGTTGTAACTGTTCTTCCAATTAGTTTAGTGTTTGCTTGTTTTATCTTGGAGGGACTTTTTAGTGTGTGTTGTTTTTTGAATGAATAGAAATCCCTAGGGTTTCTTTGATATTCTCACATAGTGGAGGATCATGAGCTTTGTCAGTCGCGAAGGCTTCTAAGACTATCACCGGTTACACTGGAGCCACCTTCGCCACCTCTAAGGCGAAATCTAGACCAACAAGGGTCTTTTGAAGCGATCGGGTCGCAAGAAATTGTACCCAACCAACATCCGGAGGAAACGACCGTTTTAGAATTTGGAGAGAAAGCTATTGGTCAGTCCAAAACTCCAACCACTAATATTTTGGCACCCATCATCATACTGATTCACCCCTACGAGTGCCAGATAGTGTCGCATGCAGCAATGGAAACAAATGTTGTCACTTCTTCTCGAAATTCTTCATTTCCCACTACGGTTGTCACCACAGGGGAGTTTCCACCTCCTAACCCACCGTCACCAATCCAAGCCACCATGGTCTCGACTGCCTCTACCTCAAACAATGGTCCAATCCCATCTATGGTGGCAGCCACAACCCCTTTCACACCGAGTGCGACAGGCCCTCCGTTCTCATACAGGATGCCTAACTCAGGTACAAGTCCTGTACTTTCCTACTCCACTTCACATACTTTAGGTATGGGGGTAGGGAGCTCTAACGCTCCTCTTCAAGGCCACATGGGGGGCACTTTAGCTCCTTTTAACGCTTTCCCTTATGGGGGAGGTCATATACCTCCTTCGTCCCCTTCGCTCGGTGACACCCACCAGCAATCTGTCAGGCCACCTACACACCATAGTTTATTTGGAGCAGGGAGTCAAGGACCACCTTCTCATAATATGTCGATAGGTTCGACACTGTTTTCTTTGTTCGGTGCATTTGGTAACAAAGCTTTCTCGTCAGCTTCTTTCCCGACAGGGGGCAATCTCGGTTACGGACAACCTATTCCTATGCAAGGTACTATTCCTGCACAGGGGGAAAACCCAAGAACTTCTTCCGCATCAGGGCCTTGGAATTCTTGGTAGGGATTAGTTCCCTCGTCAGGAATGATGATCTGGGGCAATTATTTTCACAACCAATGGAACCTCGGACAAGGTACTATCCCTATCCCCATGGGATCGGCATGGGGCAATCCTTCCCAAATTCCTCCGAATGTAATGCACGCCTAACCATCTACGTCCTATTTTGGGAATCAGTCGATGATGTCTCCTCACATGCGGAATCCGTATGCTGGTCACAGTCATGGTTTTTACCAGAATCCAAGCCAGCAGCTGAAATTTTCCTGGAAACCTGGTGCCAGTTAAACTCCAGGTCCCTTTTTCCATGGTTATCACCAACAACCCAAACTACCTTTCCTAGCAACCTTGCATTTTCCAGACTTGACAAGGTTGTTGAATGACCCTATTTGTCACGATCCGCATTGGCCCCCTATGCTGACGAAGTTGCCTTCGGACATACCAAAGTTCGAGGCCAAGCCTAACAAAGATCTAGGAGATCATGTGACCACCTTCCATCTTTGGTGCTCGTCTAACTCATTTAAAGACGACTCCATACAGTTGCGATCGTTTCAATGTACTCTCATAGGGAGTGTCGTGAAATGGTACATTGAGCTCGACCGCTCAAGATACTCTTCCTTCGGAGAATTGGCAATGGCTTTCCTAAACCATTGCCAATTACCTATGAGATACGACGTTGGCATAGAATTTCTTGCCAATTTCGCACAGACAAAAGCGGACCATATCTCTGATCACATACGAGAATGGAGATGCTGAAAGAGTTTAATTAAGGTACCGATCCCACCAGCATTCCTGCTCGAGTGGTTCCTTAAGTCTTTGGTCCCACAGTTATCCAAAGACGTCGTGACATTGGGAGTGTTTTCTGAAGAATATGTCATCATGAGAGCTCAACATCTTGAGCTAATCTACTCTCAGTTCGGTTTATTATACGAGATCTTTCCAGATGCGCCAGACTCAATACTTGATAAAACTAGACAGAGAGTTGGACCACATGCCGATGGTATTGTTGGTTCAGCACAAACAAAGCCCGTTGAGCAACTGACGAAGCAATTACGGTAATTGTCTATACAACACACAGCAGCCAGCCAAACCACTGTTTTGGCTACTCCCCCTACTAAAACATCGGATGTACACACAGTACAATCGACAAATCCAAAGGCCACCCAGCAGCCGAAAGGAAAGAAAAAACAACGAAAGAAGGGTAAGGGGGATAAGAAACCCACTAATAATGCTGGCAGGGGCAACACTGAGAAACGAAAGGTGAGGTATCTATGCAACCTGTGCATAGAAGACCACCCGACCCACCAATGTCCTCGGCTTCCAGAGGCCCAAAAGTTTGTGACACAGAAATAGCCTGTCGTGTTAACCAATCCATTTCAACATGGGAAAAATCTAACCCAAGCCTTTACAAGCGCAAAAGGGGGCATTCAAGGACCCTCTCCATCTTCGAACAATCCTGCATCCGCGAACGTGTATATGATGAAGGGTGATGCTTTTATATCGACTAGAGCGCATGACTATAGTAAACCAAGCACTTCTGAGAAGGGCAAAGAAGACGAACTCCCATCTCTTCTTCTCCATATCAAGAAGACTTTGGGAGAAACAATGACACGCATCCCAAAAGGCGCATTCAAAAAATATTGTCACAACCCAAACGCAAGAGTCACCCAGAACTATTTTGTGGTGGAGGATTTGTCTCAAAACCCTTGTGCGATGTCTGCTTTGGAGGTCCTCCAAAGCCGCCCTTCCCAGAGGAAAGCTTTGTTAGCTGCTTTAGGATCTACTGAGACTTGTAATTTGGGTACAATCATGCTGGATACAACCAACTTAAAACCTCGTCTGCCTTACCACGTAGTGTTTCAGATAGTAGTGGCTCACCCCACGAAAAATTTTACTCGGAATATTTTTCGCACGATGGTTGATGAGGGCGCCTCGACATGTGTTATGTCGTTGGCATGTTGGAAGGCCATTGGCCAGCCTGTTTTGTCTCCGTCAACTACTCTTCTCACTACTTTCGATGGTCGTTCATTCGAAAAACATGGTATCATTCCCTCTGTCCCCATGCATTTAGGAGGGAAGACCGTGTGTGTCGAGGTAGAAGTAGTAAACACATCCCTCGACTACAACCTCTTGTTAGGAAGGAGTTGGACTTACGCCATGCAAACAATGGTTGCTACAGTTTTTTGGGTCTTGTTGTTTCCACATGAGGACCGGATTGTGACCATTGATCAACTATATTTCTCCAGACCTGACCCTTCATTGGGGGTATCCGTGGTCCCGATGATTGATAATCCCCAACCAGGCGTAGTCAACGTAGGGGTTGGTTTGTGCCCATCTTTGATGGGTACCTTCGATTACCCGCCCCCTCAAGGCGATGTCAAGTTCATATCCGACCACCATAAGGTTGATATTTTCCAACTTTCATCGTTTCGCACGACTTACTTCAACGATCCATGGATACTTCCTTCCCCATCGGCCACGGTGGAAGGGATAGGGAACCCAGGCATGTCCATGCCCTTGTCTGCAGTTGAAGTAGCATACTATTTAGTCCAGCAAGCTACGGCCGACATAGATCCAACTCCTGCACAAGGGTTAGATCCGACTCTAGAGCCTATTTGGGCTCAAGGTTCTCTCGCTGACACTGATTCGTTAGACTTAGTCTTGCCCTCCGATGAAGCAGTAATTGAAGCAATGACTAGTCCGAACAAACCCTAGGATGATCTCCATTATAGATCATACTTCCTCCCAGAGTTAAGTAGAATCAAAGCCGAAGAATTCACCTTGACTATGAATGGATATAGGTCTTGTCCTATTAATCCCTTAGCTACACATGAGGTTTATGCCGAGGGTAATATGGAAACTATAGCTGAAACCATACCGATCAATATCTCCAGAACCCCTGGCGTCATGGAGAATGTTTTCGTCAGAGCTGACTGTTCCCCCAGAGAGATTCAAATCTACACAGATCTATTTAAAGAATTCCACGACGTTTTTGCCTGGTCTTACGAGGAAATGCCAGGCATCGATCCAAAAATAGTCGAACATGAAATCACAACTTATCCAAATGCCAAGCCTGTTTGGCATAAGCTTCATCCAGTTAATCCCAAAAAAGCAGCAGACATTAAGGTTGAAGTTGAGAAACTGCTAAAAGCCGATTTTATCTATCCTATCCATTTGAACCAATGGGTGTCAAATCCTGTGCCGGTCAATAAGAAATAGGGCACGATTCGTGTATGTACGGACTTCTGTGATTTGAACAAGGCCTGTCCAAAAGATAATTTTCCCACACCATTCATCGACCAGATAATTGATGAATGTGCAGGTTGCGAGGCCTTCTCTTTCATGGATGATTTTTTAGGATATAATCAAATACAAATCAAACCCGAAGACCAGCACAAAACTACATTCATT
>JASDQU010222330.1:0-17775 GCA_032191745.1 Picea mariana
ATATCTCCGCTCTCATTTCGTGCCGAAAATAATCCGGATCAACCAAAAGATAGGGGGAAAGAAGGACCAGTGTTCTAAATAGACCATAAAGAACTAGGACACAAAACATACCACAATGATATCAACCCATAGCAAACAAGAAAACCATTTTAGAGAGAAGTGGTAATGTTAAACAAATACATCATGATCCTTTAAATGGTTTTCTAATTGTATTATTTTCAGTAGAATTTAATAATAATAATAATAATAATAATAATCATCGTCGCCGTCATCATCATCATCTAATTTTAAGGTCATGGCTAAGACAAACACCAAATTGGTGTATGAGACCCCATTCTTTGTGGGATGAGGGATCCCCTCCATGCATTGATTTGATTGCTAAAGTCTATGGAGGTGTACATACCCTACCACCCTCTATATTTGAACATGTGACCTCCTAGGAGGAAACACATGTTCTTAACCATTAGGCTAACTTAAGACTATATAAACCTTTCTTTTTAAGTAATTGGTGATGCAGTGTCATCGTCGATAATGCATTTAGTCATTCAAATTATAAAACCCCTAGCCTTGGGAGTGAAAATGGATTCATTCGTTTATCAAAGGGTGGTCCTTAATTAAATTCTTGGTACATAAAAATTCACAAGACAATGTGGCCATGGATTTAATGGGATAAGAAAGTATTTAGCATATTAATACAATGATTTGAGGAACTATGAGAATAATATGAAAGAAAAATAATGTTGATACTGAGAGGGGGGTGAATCAGTTTCAAGTACAATTTAAAAACTTTTTCAAATTATACTTAAACCATTCAATTATATCCAATGAGCAATGAACAATAGTATAAGAGTTACACCAATAGACCACAAAACACCATGCACAATATATGAGAAATAATCAATAGTTATTGTTCAAGGGAAGTAATGCCTTCCAAAGGTAGCTCCATCTTCCAAATATAAAGGGAGGGATAAAACTCCAAGATGAAGATACAATCCTCCAATATCAAGAGAGGGTTGACCTCTCCATCCTTTCCCCTTCCTTCCACCCAACAATATATGAGAGATAATAAAACTTTACATTAAATCATCACCACCAACCAACCATCACATGGAACCTGATAATGCTTCCTGATACTTCTTCAACTTATACGATTATTCAATTCTTGGAATACTATGCTCCTGTAGATAATATTACTCAATGTATTCTCTGAAACTCCTCTAAGTTTCACTCCTTGAATCCTCCTCAAAAAGAAGTTATAGAGAGAATGGTAGACCTTATTCAATTCTAGTTTATTCAGGAGAGCAAACTTGTACATAATGCCCCGCGCTCAATATTTAACATCCGATTCCAAAACTCGCACACAAGAAACTAAATCTCGTATTCTTTCCAATGAAATTGGTCTCAATTCATTTGGATTCTCTACCTAGACATTATGACTATTTTATCTGGAACACCTATTTATGACTAGCTTCAGGACTAGTCAAAAACCCTATCTTCCACAGAGTGTATCTCCAAAATTGTAGCGAATAAAGAGATGAAATGTTTACCACAGGTACCTAGATATGTCTTCTCAATACCATATCAATTTCACCATCTGAATCATTCTAGAAACAAATTTATATTGAAAATGGTAATATGACCTGTAAATAACATACCTTATAACACATCACCAAAAGACTTCATCCTCCCTTGAAATCTCGCCTTCTTTACTTCATATTTCCTCTTAAATTTGAATTGTGTGTGTAAAATGAATGTATAATGATATGTATTTATACCCTTTATGTCACTTCCTTTTAACATTAGGGCCAACCTGACACTTTCTTATTTTGTAATTATTTTCTTTAATTATCTTCAGGGTCGACCTGTACTTCATTCTTCAATTCACTTTGTCATCTTCAAAAATTCATTTATCATCAACCATGAGGATCCACATGACGTGCCACCTGCCACCGGAAACAACATGATTTATAATATCCATTCATGGGTGTTGTGTCTGCATGTGCACTATCCTTCATGTCTAAATACCTTCATCAATCTTGCAGTCCAAAACCAATGACTAGGGTTGACATCAATGACAACAACCAATCTTGTAACAATATCTCTCTTTATCATTGATGGAAACACTCATGCTGCCCCTATCATCATGATCCAAATTTCTCTCCCCCTTTGACATCAATGGCAAAGGGTAGGGCTTCTCCCTCTACGTTTAATGGAAAAAGGTAACTCTCTTCTTTGGGGTTGCTCCCCCTGAACATATAGCACTTAATAACACTTTATTTTTATGGTCTCTTTCTTCCTTGGAGATTTTTCATGAATTTAGGACGTATATGTTACTTGGTCTTCTTGTTGCAATTGCAACCAATATTTCTTAACCTTCTTCTTTGATTTTTCATCTTTGTGAGTCAAACGTGAGAGTATATCCTTGATCACACATTTTACTAGCACTGAGTAGATTATGCTTCAAGTCTTCAACCAATAGGACATTCTTTGCTTTCACATTTTTTCTTCCAATATCTACTACACCTTTTCCAATTATTTTGGCAGATGAGTCATCTCCAAACACAACATTTCCACCCTTTCTCTTCAAGCTGATGAATTTGTCTTGATCCCCAGTCACGTGTGAAGAGCATCCACTATCTATGTACCATTCATCTTCTTCTTTACATTCTTCAGCGGTCAATGCTATTCGAAAATATTCATTGTTTGGAATCTCTTTCCTTCTCCACACTATGGTTGGCACAGGGACATCTTCATTCATATATCTGCAATCCCGTGCTTTGTGACCAATATAATTACATTTGTATCATACAATATTTTTGTCCATCAATGGGGAAAATGAATTATAACTTATGTTGACAAATCCACAATTATTTCCATATCTTCTATTTACACCATTCATGTTTCTTTCATAGTTGTTTCTTTCATTGATTCTACAATTAATTTCCTTATGTCCAAAATTTTTGCAAGTATAACAATGACCAAGAAAGAAATTTTGATACCTGGGAGTAAGTGACCTTCTTTGTGATGTAGTCCATTTGGGTTCATGATCTACTCTTCTATAGTTTCCTTCATACTGATTGAAGATTCTTTTATTCCTGAAGGTAGGAGGTCTTCTTGGATATTCATCTCTTTTGTAATCGTTCCTTCTTTTTGGTATCTTGGTGCACTTCTCATCAACTATCTATGTACCTCTTTCTTCAACATTCTTGTTGGTATTTTCATATTCTTTGTATGGTGCACTACGGGTTCTATAATGCATGTAGAAATGACCCTTTAAAATCTTCTACTTTTTACTATCATCTTAGCATAGACCCCACATTCAAGAATAAAACAAAAGGATAAAAGGATCCGGTAACTCTACCTTGAACTTACTCGTTTGGTGTCGATCCTTTTGCATTCGGTAGCTCCTTGACTAAAATTTTCCTCCCAAAGCCAACTTGCATTCATTAACAGACAAACAAAGAACTACAAACATGCATCTTATATATGAATTAGTGGGTTATAAGTTCTAATAAAATATAATTAAAAAAAATGAATATTTGAACACCTCATATGGAAGGAGGGGAAAAGTACTTCTTTATTATTAACCTCACAAAAGTAACTTACAATGGTGAGATCAACCACTGCTCTTCGAACCTGGTCCTGGGATCCTCTTCAACTTTGCACCAACCGCTTCCACATATGCTTCTCATCACAAAATGGTTGCAAAATATTGGGGCAAGGGGAATACAAAAAAGGCCAGAGTTTCTTTGCTATTATTTTCTCTCTTCAAATGGGACCCCTACCTCTTCTTTTATAGGCTAGAAGAGGGTAGTTATCCGGTTGAGTGACTGGCTATGGGTGGTAAAATGGTTTAGGCAATTACCCAGAAATCTGTATTCCATCTGCAACTTTCTATTTCTTGTGATTTTGCTAGTATACGTGGGCTGTAGTGGGTCAGCTAGCATATAAATGTGTCCAGTAGTGGTGCAGGGTGCATATGCCTTCACAAGGATGGTTTTTAGAAGCGATGTTCAGTAGTGGCTTGGAAAAAATGGCAGGTGAGATGGCTTGATTCCAGGTATGCATGTCTGTGCAAATTAGGGTTATAACAGATGCCCCCTAATGTGTGAGGTCAGAAGAGCATATGATGGCCGAAATACATTACCAATCTTCACCAATGTATGAAGCAAGTGAGCCCAGGGACCAGAGTTTGGGAAGTGCCATCTGCAAAATAAAAATTGTCTCACCGAAGCAGGCATACCCATGCTCGGAATGAAATAAAATCATGGATTCCAATCAAATACACTATATATCCATGTCATATAACTATATAAAGTGTTTTCGTGAGCAATACACAGCGGATCTACATCTCGAAATCAAACAAATATACATGTAGAGTATCCATCTTCAATAAGAAAATGATGCATGATGAATGGAGATGAGGCCTTCAGAGCTCAAACAACAACTTGAAAATCTTCATAACTCGGGTAGAAGTGTAATATGGGTGTACGACTTCACTACCCAGAGGTCTTCGACGACTCATCGGGGAATAAACTAGAGGATCTTGATGATCAGGCTAAGGACTTCACTGATTTCAAATAAAGACTTGATTGGGCTTTAGGGATGGTTGGGCATGGGTCAAGAGACAAACTGCAGAAGGGCCGACTAAAGCTTGGTAAAAACTTACCTTGGACAATAGCATGACAAATGATGAGACTCAGGCAGCATGGTATTGACATAAGTTCACGATGTAGGAGGCAACACAAACTCTCCATATGTTTGGAAGAATAACCAAATGGAGGAGGACACAACTCTATGTAGCGAGAACAAATTCCTAAGGTCATATTAAATCCTAGAGCTTGACAAACAAATGGAAGGATGTGCTTTGTCCAAGGGCCACTCATTGTGCTGCCAAAAAAGAAAATACTTTTCCCTTCCTCTTTTTGGGGTATATTTGTTTTTTTTTGTCTTTTTCAACAATTTTTGGGAAGCTTGAAAATGAATAAAAGAATGATACATTACAAAGGAGGAATGAGTTTCGAAAACATACTAGTTCCAAGCACAAGGAACAAACTAATGTTTAGAGAAAGAAAACATATGCAGGAAAAGGACACTTGGGAAAATCCCTCCATGGGTCAAGGTGTCAATACGCAGAGGAAAAAAGTGCTACAAGGATTGCATATAAGGTATGCTTCAAATGGTTCAGTTGAGGGAAACATGGAGACGACATTAGTCCAAAGATGCAGGAATACAAATGCGATTAACAAGACACAATGATAACGTCCTTCGATGTAATTTTAACGAGCCTAGAGAAGGTAATCTCGGTGGTTTTTCATTTTTAGAGAGTCTGAAAAAACGTAAAAGGAGACTCCACTGGGGTACCTTTTTTGAAGGTATTCTAATCGGTTTGAAAAAGGGGTAAACTAGCACCGAAAATACGTATATTCAAAACCATTTTAACAAGTGTGATAAAGACAAGATCACTTGGCAATTTTTTCATATTTAAGGAGTCTGGAAAAAGCTTAACTATGGACTCCATAAGAGATGTTATTCTGGACCATTTTAATGAGTGTGAAGGAATAAGTTCACTCAATGATCTTTTCAATTTTAGGCAGTCTGAAAAGAGCTTAACTATGGACTCCGTGGGGGTTCTTTTTTTGTAAATTTAGTCCCTCGGCCCTGAGAAAGGGGTAAAATTATACCTGAGAATACTCTTCTAGAGAACCAAGGCTCCTAGAGTATACCTTTGTTCGTACAGTTGGCCATCCAGGCCGAAAAAAGGGGATGTAAACTACCGCCGGACAGACATGCCTTCAAATTTTAGTTTAGCGAGCATGAAGGTCAACAAGATCATTCAACAATCTTTTCATGTTTAGAGGGTCTGAAAAGGGGTTAAAAGAAGACCCGTTTTGTTTTGGGAGTCCCAAGGGTGAGGTTAAGAGTGATAATGAATCATGTAAATGAGGTTCATACTCATAATTAGGAAAAACTAATAAGGACTATCAAGCCTATAGTCGTTTAGTGATGGAATGGATACCAAAAATGCAACCAGGATCTACCTAGGGCATCCATGAAAGGGGGAGGTTCTACCACTAAATTACGACACTTGTAAAGCAGCAATGACGGTTCTGTGTCACAAATCAGTGGGGTTGATCCTATGGAAAAGCGACAAAGACAACGAGATGCAGAAAGGGGAGGTGGGATCCTAACTTAGTTGCAACAAGTTGAAAAAATGACTTTTTACGAAAGGACCTTAAAAATGACCCAAATCTCCAAAAACATTCCCAATACCCAAAGCAACACTTATCATAATATGCCATAAGAAACTCTTGAACCATATTACATGATTTTCAAGTTAGAAAAAATGACAAAGGGGTCCAAAAAATGACAAAAATGAGCCAAAAAGTCTATAAATAGAAGCTGGCAGCTCATTATTACCATTGTTAATTGAGAAATTGACTAAAAAGCCAAAAACACCCCTTTGTCAAAAGAGTTGATTTCGGGAGCTTCAATGGACGAAACGAACTTCCGCTTGGACCAAGCAAGTACATATTATCCCCTCTTACATTTCAATTAGTTGTTTGTGCATTTCCTTTTATTTTTGGGGGGGGCGATGACCTTTAAAAAGGTTGGCCCTAGGTATACGCAGGTTGTATTATGAAAACCAGTGTATGCCCACGTGAAGAGGAAATATTTCACATGGGAATACACGACTGTGTATACTATAGCCTGCGTATACCCTCCAACATGTTGAAAAATTTAAAAGATGCAAGAGTTAAACCCCCCATAAACTTGTCAAATTTAGGATGTATGTTCATTGGAGGGGGAGGGAGCATGAGGACATTGATAATTTGGTCGGAGAGGACCCTGATGCTACCGCCACATTGGCGCAATGTGGTTTGCTGAAATTCTTCCAGTGTCCATTTATGCGGGCACAACCTAGGCTGTTGAATGCCTTTGTATATCACTGGCACCATGATGCATAGGCATTCATGCTAGAGGGATAGATGTTGACTCCAATGACTGAAGATATATAATTTCTGATTGGCCTCTCAAGGAGAGGGAAACCAGTCAGCTTTCGTACGTTTCCCTCTAGGCATCACAACATAGAGGAGTTGATTGGACTCCATTGCAAGGCTGGCATAAACAAAGTGGGCACACAGGTGTCGATAAACAAGATTTCTAACCTATCACTGAAAGAGATATTTTTGCTCATTGGGTGGATCACTGGATCCACATATTTACATCAGGCTTCCCGGGTGCACATGAATTGTGCGGTTTAGTGCTTAAATTGCCAAATGTTCGACTGGAGTACCACCTTACTATACTACATGAAGAGGCAACTGACAGAGTGTCATATGCGGAGACATAGAAACATTAGGTTTGGGACTATTTTGTGTTCCTTTTTCTTTGAGAGGGTACCAATTCTCAGCCCTAGAGAGACGATACGAGGGCACGAGCCCTCTCTCCCAACATTATGTAGATGGGTGACGCTATTGTCGGACAGGGTGGGGGGAGGACTATTGAGGCCTTCGACGACAAGTTTATTTCTTGGTGGGCACAATAGATTCCAGCCATAGAGGACTACCCCTATGCCGAGATCAACTATTCTAGAGATCCTGACATGCCTGTACCTCCTAGAGAGGAAAGAGGAGAGATGGGTAAGTTTGTTTTTTGTTTTCAAAGTTATTTAATTTTTATGATTTTGTTTTTATACATATCATGTTTTTGTATACCAGAGTATCTGACACGTATGTATCCATTATGTGCATATGTGGGGCTGGTGCGTCCAACATACTTCACAGGGACTAGGTGGCGTCTTCGACCAGAGGTAGGACCATCCGCAGCCGGTGGACCAATAGCAGTAGAAAGACCTCCAGCTGGAGAGGCTAAGAGAGTTTTGATGTGGGTGGAGCGGAACCTCACCGCTCTTACTCGTATAGTTTCTATGGAGGAGATCGAGGATCTCCCATCGTCCATGCAAACTCACATTGTCGGGGTACCACAGACCTGGGTCCATCTTTTTCAACGTTTGGCCAAGGCCGTTGTTCACTATGGAAAGGCCAACATGCCCTGCCCTTAGTTAGGATAGACTTCTTACGTGCCGAGGGCACCTTTTGTATATTTTTTAGCACATAAGCCCCATGACACTTTACTGGACACATATGTTTTGAGGTGCTCGCGCCCACCTATGTACTCTGATACTTTGCAATATATATAAGAGTTTTTACATCTTTTTTTTTTTTATTGATTGCATTTATTTACAAATGTATTTACATGTGCATGTGTGTGAATTTTATTACATGTGTGCAATTTGCCAATCTAATATATGATTAGCTAGAGTATATGTGACTTGATTCAATCTCCTAGGAACATGGATATACGTAATGTAATCAAAGCTTCGTTCTAAGAGACGTACCCTAAGGAATCGTCGATGTAGGGTAGAATCATAAACGTGGTAAAATCCATTTAATTGAGACTGTTAGCACTCTGTAATTTTCCCAAGGCCATGGAGGCAGTCACAAAGGCAACATCAAAACCACTTTGAGTCAAGGATATATCCCTCCAAGACTCAGAGAGGGATCTCTCTGTTTGATATAGATTTGTTGGAAATAATATATTAGGCTAGTTATGCAGAACATGGGTTTGTTTATGGATTTTGAATTGGTTTGGTTGAGACATGGAAAAGGACCATTGGGAAAAATGGAGTCAAAGTTAAAGACAATGATAAATGAATAACCAATACAAAATATGACCAGGTAGGATAATCATGCTAATGGATCCTTTGAGCTTATAAAATGAAAAAGAAGAATAAACTAAAAAATATTTCAAATGTAGAGTAGAGTATATCTGAATTTTGCATTTCAAACTTGGAAGAAAACATAGATATTTTTTCGAGCCAGCATAGGGTGTCAATAACAAATCCTACACATTATCTTCTAGTAGACAATACAGAAAGAAAATCATGTGACATAGAAAATAATGAGTTACATCAGAGAAAACTTCACCACTAAAACACAACACAAGAATCTAGAAATATAGTGCCTTTGTATTCCTTCATAAAGTCATTTACAGCCTATGAGCATTTTTGCATTTTAATCATCACAAGTCCAACCCTTGGTTCCTCAATTTTTTTTTTCTTTATATCCCTTACATCAGATATCCAGATCCTGCAATACGAGATCAAATTTACTTAAAATAGAAAACCAATAACTGACACAATAAAATAGGAAAGGATCTTATAAAATAGGTCCAGTCCTTATCTTTGATGGTCTTCATATCCTTCCAAGTATTCGACAGGTGTAGTAAGCCTTCAAAGGCTGATGGATATTCATGTGATGTGGGATAAGTCGAAATTGCCACTTTTGGCACAAAAACAGTTTTTTGCCCAAAAATAGGTAACCAATTTAACCTTTCCACCTTGCTAGGCACCTTGAAAACTGGAACATAAACCCAAAACTGATACCCTTATTTATTATCCATCATTAAAAACCATCCTCAAGGTGTATGGGTGAGAAAAACTTGGATCTGTGCAAAAATAGTGCCTCTCTTCCCTATTTGTTCTTTAGGTGGCTGAGAGAGGCAAAATCCGAGCTTGTTAGTTATCGAAAGCTTTTCTTTCGGTGGCTAATGAGCAGTTGAAATGTTCACCTAAGCCACCGAAAGTTCTATGTTAGTGAAAATTAACAAAATTGCGAAATACTTTTTGTCTTAGCTTTTAAACACCTTAGGGATGATCTTCTGAAGCCTCTGCATCTTGAGCAGGTTCTGGAATGGTTGTAGGATTGTTAGTTGTCTCTGGATCATTCAAATGGATGGTTGCATTTGCTAGGGTTTCAAGATCAACAGGTGCTTGAGGCTTAGGTCTTGAAGGCATGGCTTGCAACCTCAATGACCTGACCTTTTTCTTCAAACGCATAGCTACTCTCCATAGACTATTATAGTCCTTTATGATTTTCTTCTTCTTTTTCTTTTCTTTAACATTTTCAAGTGCCAATCTTTCCAAGGATGCACTGGTTGTTGTGAAATTCTTTGATAAAGTATCATATTGGGTCTTTATCACCTTCTCTAATAATTCCTGTTGTGTTATTTTCTCTTTAAGATTCTTAATCTTCTGAGATCTAGACTGCTTTGGCTTGCTAGATGAGGCCTCTGCAATTTGTTGAACTTGATCCTCCTTTGGTGTAGCTGAGGGAAGATCTTCATACCCTGTTGTAATTGGATCCTATGCTAGGGCTAATTCTTGATCTATTGCAACCTGTTCTTCTTCATCCTCAGAATCTATATAGGGGAGATTGAGGATATTCTTATCCACTGGAGGTTCAAGGTAACCAATATCATCAAGCTCCTTCCTCAACATTGGTGCTCCTCTCTTCATTTGCTGGAATGCTCTTCTACCTACAATTGGGAATTCAGGCTTGGAGGGAGACCACTCGGTGCAAAATTAGGGAGGTTTGAGCTCAGTTATGATAGAGGCAAGAAACAGGGAAATGTGATTAAGGCGAGCCCTGATTTTGAGGGATGTGAGAGGGTAGTTAGGATTAGAAATGGGAATTATCATTCAACAAACCTTGAAGGATAGGAAGTACAAATACCACGCGATTTTATGAAACAGAAGTTGAAATGATCAAGTCAAGATACGCTGAGATCAGATCCTTATTCCTAGGATAGGTGTAGGATCCAAAGGGTTTAGGGTTAGGTAGATCAAATCATAATATAATAACTCTTAAAACACCTCTTGCCGAATCATACTCGACAACTCCCCTTTCCTTTCGACGGCTAAATACAATGATAACATTTCACTAAGATGAGTTGACCATTTCAGATCTCCCCGTGATTTTGGTGGCTAGGAGAGCCCCGAGTTTTTCGTTTAAGCCACCAAAATCTAGGGCTTTCAGTGGCTTAGAAATGATTTTGAAAAGACACTTAGCCACTAAAACCTATATTTTGAGTTTTTTGAAATAAAAACTAAATCAAATGTTTTCCAAAGTTTATTACAAGCTTAAAACTCTTTAAAATGAGCCTTAAAATTTTAGAAATGTTCTTTCTAATAACAACCTAACACCTAATCAAATGAAATTGCCTAATTTATTTGAGGAGATAAAAGGCTAGCAAACCGGGAATTTCATCACGAAACGCACAAATAGATTATGAATCATCAGATCCCCTATCGTTATAGGTCACTAACAGAGAAACAACTAGATGAGCATCTAAGTAGACTCAGAGGTAAGAGATACCATGCGACAAAGAGTCACAAAGAAAATCTAAGACTATGTTGTATTCAGAAACATTGTTTGTGGCGTCACCTAAACATATACCTCCTGAAGATAGAAACTGGCCTTGAGATGTGAAAATCACCCAAGCTGTGGAAGCAAGCCTCCGAGTGTGCTAGCTAGAGCTGTCCGCGAACCCAATGAACACCTCTGATTCACCTGACATATGCCACAGTGAAAAATATGACATAAAAAATGACATGTCCATAAAACTAAAAATATAAAAAACTACAAAAACAAATGTACAAGAAATATACATATGTTACAAGAAGTCACCCAAGGCGACCCACCTACAACTAATACTTCTTGAGGTAGAGCCCATTTCTAGGCTCCGCCAAAGTATTTCCCTCAAAGTCCACCAGACAATAAGTGCCCTTCTTTAGAACCTCTTTTACAATGAAAGGTCTGAACCACATGGGTTTGAACTTGCCTTCCCCCATGGGGTCCTTATCTTGCTCATATACTAGGACAAGGTCATCTTCAGAGAAAATTCAAGGATGAACGGACCGATCATATTGAGACTTGACTTTTTTATTGTGAGCCTCGTTAGCCAAGGCTGCATCACAATGTTGATCATTGAGCTGCTTGAGGTATAATAAATTCTCTTCAAGTGGTGAAGTGTCTGAAAATAACTATACTGCCAACTTTAGAGACGGGATCTGGCACTCTATGGGCAAAACTGCTTCCAGCCTGTAAATGAGTTGAAAAGGTGAGAAACCATTTATATTCTTAACAGACATTTGGTAGGACCATAATGTTGAGTATAACATCAAATGCCAATTTGATTTGGCCGAACTGATCGTTCATTGTAGAATGGTCTTAAGAGATTTATTTATAGCTTCCACCTGACCATTCACTTGTGGGTAGTAGGGTGATGAATGTTCTTGCCTCAACCCAAGATTTGAAGTTAACTCAAACATCATTTTATTATGAAAGTGACTGCCATGGTCAGTGACAATCTCTCTCGGGACATCGAACCTTGGTATAATCTGGTTAAACAAAAAGAGAGTTGTGGTCTCTCCATCATCTTTGAATGTTGGCATAGCTTCGACCCACTTAGTGAAGTAGTCTACTGCTACAATGATATAACGGTTCCCCCTTACTGAAGAGGGGTTGCATGTAGTGTAATCAATCCCCCACTTGGTGAAGGGACCAATGGTAGTGACAGGAAACATGGGAGCGGGGTGTGCCCTCATCTTCCAAGAGAAGATTTGACACTAGTGGCACTTCTTGACCGATTCAACACAATCTTTGATTAATGTCGGCCAAAAGTAACCGGCTCATAGAATAGTTTGGGTTGTTTCCAACCCGGATGAATGACCGCCACATGCTCTAGTGTGGAAATCATTAAGCATGATTTCTGCTTCTTCATGAATGAGACATCGGTGAAGGATGCAATATACACCTCGATGATACAAAGTGTCTTTGAGTATGAGATAGTTCTTGGCCTAATGGCATATTCGGCGACTCTCATCACGAGAAGTACAGGTAAGGAACTTCAAAGTATGGATATAGACAAGTGCATCTTCATACTAGGGATCTGAAGACGCAATAAAAAACATGTCTCCTTTAATAAGCGACTCTTTGGGCATAACATCACCTGACTTGACCGAAAGTTCCAAGATGAGTTCCGCAAAGACCAGTGACTTTTTAGATTTCGCTGAAACAAAATCTAAGTCAAATTCCTGAAGGACAACTATCCATATATTGATCTTTCCGTGAATTACTCATCGTGTCAACACGTACTGAAATGGATTCACAACGACAATGACGATGGTCTTGCGAAACAAGATGTAATGACATAATCGTTGCACAACATGAACTGTTGCCAACACAAGTTTTTCAATGTGGGAATAATTGAGTTCCTGTCCAACCAGGCCTCAAATCAGATAATAAATCACATATTTGGAGAGTAAATGATCCTCCTGAACCAATACAATACCGATGGTCGACTCTATCACCACCAAGTATAATAAGAAATCATTATTATAATTGGGTGGCCGAAGCAGAGGGGCAGTCATGAGGGCACATTTCAATGCTTCGAAAGAGAGTTGAGTGGCTTAATCCCAATGAAAAGGAACGTCCTTCTTCAATAAACGCATAAAGACCTTTGTGATCTCGGCATAGTTTGTGATGAAACGCCAAAAAAAATTCACTTTTCCCTGTAAACTTTGAAGCTGAAGGATTGTGTGTAGAGGAGGTAGTTGAACTGTTGCCTCAACTTTGAGAGGATCGACCATGATCCCTATTGTCAAAACTATGAAATGTAGCAAACGAACTGACGTCACACAAAAACTTCATTTGTTTGGATTCAAGTGAATCCAGTAGTAGCAACATCGCTCAAATATAAGTCGGAGGTGTGTGGGATGATCAACTCTCTTACGAGATCGTGATGATAAATCATCAAGGTAAGCCTTGAATATATGTTTGAGATCGTGGAAAGAAAAAGACATGGCTCGCTGAAAGGTAGCTCCAACATTTTTGATACCAAAATGCATCTTCCGATAAGCGAATGTGCCCCACGGACAAATGAAAGTGGTTTTGTGTTGGTCTTTGGGTTTGATCTATATTTGATTGTATCCCAAAAAACCATCCATGAAAGAAAATGCCTCGAAACCTATGCATTCATCGACTATCTGGTCAATAAATGGTGTGGGGAAATTATCCTTTGGATAGGCTTTCTTTAAATCATAGAAGTCTGTACATACGTGAATCGTACCCTATTTTTTGTCGACCAGAATGGTATTTAACACCCATTGAGTCAAATGGATGAGGTAGATAAAACCTAATTTGAAAAGTTTATCTACTTCAACATTAATAGTTGTTTCTTTCTTAGGATTGATTGGATGAAGCTTCTGTCAGACTGGCTTAGCGTTAGGATAAGTTTTTATTTCATGTTCGACGATTCTTAGATCTATGCCTGGAATTTCCTCGTAAGACCAGGCAAAAATGTCGTTGAATTTTTTAAATAAATCCATGTAGATTCGAATCTCCTCGAGGGAACAATCAGCTCCGACAAGAATATTGTCCACAATGCTAGGGGTTCTAGAGATATCAATAGGTATCATTTCAGCGATGGTTTCCATAATACCCACGTCGTAAAGAGTGTGTGTAGCCAAGGGATTGATAGGACAAGACCTATCTCTAGTCATAGTCAAAGTGAATTATCCTGTTTCAATTCTTCTTAGCTCTAGGAGGAAATAAGATCTGTGATGGAGATCATCCCAGGGTCTGTCTAGACTAGTCATTCCTTTAGTAATTTCTTCATATGAAGGAAATACTAAGTCTAAAGAATAAATATCGGTAAGGGAACCTTGAGCCCAAGTAGGCTCAAGAATTAGATCTAACTCCTGTGCAGGAGTAGGATCGGGGTCGGTGAAATCTTGTTGGACTATTGAGTACGCAACTTCTACTATGGACAAGGGCATGGCCATACCATGGTGCCCTGTCCCTTTCATCATGGCCGATGGGGAATGAAGAGTCCATGGATCGTTGAAGTAGGTCATACGAAACGACAAGACTTGAAAAATATCAACCTTAGGATGGTCTGAAATGAACTTAACATCGCTGAAAGGAGGTGGGTAATCGAAATTACCCATCAAAGGTGGGAACAAACCAACCCCTATGTTGATTATTATGGGTTGAGGGTTATCAATCATCGGGACCATGGATTCCCCCAATGAAGGGTCAGGACGGGAAAAGGACAACTGGTCAATTGTCACTATCTGACCCTCGTGTGGAAACAACAAGACCTGGAAAATTGTAGCGACCACTTCTTGCATAGAATAGGTCCAACTCCTTCCTAACAAGAGATTGTAGTCGAGAGTTGCATCGACCACTTCAACCTCGACGCACATGATCTCCCCCCCCAACTGCACGAGAAAAGAGGAGATGATACCATGTGGTCGAAACGAATGACCGTCGAAAGTGGTAAGAAGATTCAATGACAGAGACAAAATGGGTTGGCTAATGGCATTCCAAAATGCTAACAACATGACGCATGTCGAGGCACCCTCATCAACCACTGTGCAGAAAATGTTCCAAGTAAAATTTTTTATGGTGTAAGCCACTACTATCTGAAATGCCACGTGGTAAGGGAGATGAGGTTTTAAGTCAGTCGTATCAAGCATGATCATACCTGGATTACAAGTCTCAGTAGATCCTAGGGTGGCTAACAAATCCTTTCTCTAGGAAGGGAAACTCTAGAGGACCTCCAAAGAATACATCGCACAAGGGGTTTGAGACAAATCCTCCACCACAGAGTAATTCTGGGTAGCCCTTGCATTTGGATTGTGAGAAGATTTCTTGAGTGCACCTTTTGGGATGCATGTCATTGTTTCACCCAACATCTTCTTGATCTAGAGAGGAAGAGGTGGGTTCTCAGCTTCTTTACTCTTCTAAGAGGTGTTTGGCATTCTGTAATCGTGCACTCTAGTCGATATATAGGCATCACCTTTCATCATATACACATTCGCGGATGAATAATTACTCGATGATGGAGGGGGTCCTTGACTGACCCCGTCCTTGCTCGGAGAGGCTTGAGTTAAATTTTCCCCATGTTGAAATGGGTTTGTTAACACAACAGTTTGTTCCTGCACCAATAAATTTTGGGCCTCCACGAGCTGAGGGCACTGGTGAGTCAGGTGGTCTTCTATGCATAGGTTACATGGATACTTTGACTTCTTCTTTTCAGTGTTTCCCCCGCCAACATTATCGGTAGGTTTATTATCTCCCTTACCCTTCTTTCATTGTTTCTTCTTTCCTTCAGGCTGCTGGGTGGATTTTAGGTTCATCGAATGCACACTATGTACATCCGACGTTTGGGTAGGGGGAGCAGCCAAACTAGTGGTCTGGCTGGCCGCTTTCTACTGTATCAACAATTGCTGCAATTGTTTTGACAATTGTTCAACGGGATTTGTTTGTGTTGAACCAACAATACCATCAGCATGTGGTCCATCTCTCTTTCTGGTTTTGTCAAGTATTGACCGCGATGCATCTGGAAAAATTTCATCAAGCAAACCAAACTGAGAGTAAATCATCTCTAGTTGTTGATCTCCCATTATTGCATCTTCTTTGAAAAACACTCTCAACATTGCGACGTCTTTGGATAACTGGGGTACCAAATACTTAAGGAACCACTCCAGCATGAATGCTGGTGGCACTGGCACTTTTATCAAACTCTTCCACACGTCTCCATTCTCGGATGTGATTAGAGATATGGTCTTCCTTGGTCTGCTCAAAGTTAGCCATCAATTCAGTGTCGGCATCGTATCTCACAGGTAATTGGAAATGGTTTAATAAATCTATTGCCAATTTTCCGAAGGAAGATCATCTTGAGTGGTCGAGCGCAATGTACCATTTCACAGCACTCCCGATGAGAATGTGTCGAAAAAAACGCAACTGGATGGAGTTGTCTTTCAATGAATTGGACGAGCACCAAAGATGGAAGGTAGTAACATGATCGCTTGGATCTTTGTTAGGCTTAGCCTTGAACTTTGGTATGTTCGAAGGAAACTTGGTCGGCATAGGAGGCCAATATGGATCGTGACAGATGGGGTCATTCAANTGGAGTTTGGCTGGCACCAGGTTGCCAGGAAAATTTAGGTTGCTGGCTAGGGTTATAGTAATAACCATGGCCTTCCAGCATACGGATTTTGTGCTTGTTGATATGTCATCAACTGACTCCCATAATAAGACATTAAGGGTTGGGCTTGCGTCGCATTCCAAGGATTTTGGGAAGGGTTGCCCCCTGTCGATCCACTAAGCATAGGTGTTGAGCCTTACCCGGGGTTCCATTGGCTATGGAAGGGGTTGCAACATCCCTGACAAGGGAACTAATCCTGGCCATGGATTCCATGGTCCTTGTGAGGAAGGAATTCCTAAGTTTTCCCTCTGTGTAGGAATAGTACCCTGTACAGGATTTTGTTGTCCATAACTGGGATTTCCCGCGGCCGAGAAGGCAATTGATAAGAAAGCACTGTTACCAAATGCACCGAACAAAGAGAACGGTGTTGAACCAACTGGCATGTTATATTTTAAGAAGTAAGTCCTTGACTACCTGCTCCAAACAAACTAAAATTTACGTTCGGCCCGGCGAGATGTTGGTGAGCATCGCCGAGCAAAGGGGACAAAGGAGGTATATGACCCCCTCCATAAGGGAAAGTGTTATAGGAAGATGAATTGCCCCCCATGGATCCTTGTAGAGGAGTGTTGAAGCTTTGTGCCCCAAGATCTAAATTCTGTAGAGTGGAGTAGGAAAGTACAGGGCTTGTACCGAAGCCAGGCATCCTGTATGAAAATGGAGGGCCTGTCACATTCTAGGTAAATGGAGCAGTGATCACCGCCATAGATGGAATCAGAACATTTCCCAAGGTAGATGCAGTCAGGACCATAGTGGCCCGGACCGACGATGGTTGGTTAGGAGGTGTAACAACCCCTGTAGTGACAGTCGTAGAGGGAATATGAGTATTCCCTAAAGAAGTCGCAACATTTTCTTCCATCGCTTCTTGTGATACTATCA
>JASDQU010222331.1:0-10385 GCA_032191745.1 Picea mariana
GAGGGTTCCTTTGTTTCCTTTTGCTCACAGAAAGTTTCCCACCAATATTTGACATGGGGAACAACTTTGAGGAGCACAAGAGTAATTTTTTCTCTATTCAAAAAGTTATGGACAGAAAAATACCCTTCTAGTAGATTCAACCACTTGTCTACACCATATATGTCTATATAACCTTTAAATACAAAAATATCAAAGTTTATTTGTACCTCTAAGGGGGCAACGCCTCCACTCAAAGAAGATGCGTCGCCTATTGGTAGCCGTCGAAGGATTTGCGCGAAGCTATTCATCATATCATTCCTCTGTTGCGTGTGGGATTCCTCAAGAAACATTTTGAAAGGATATCTTGTCCCATAATATTTATTTTCTCCAGCCATGAGAGGTCGCTTGGGCGTGCGAGAGCTTTGGTCCTCAAGAGAAACAAGCTCGAGACCCAATTATTTCTACTCTGACCTCGTTGGGGACATGCATTAAGACGACAAGGAGCAGACCGCTCTGATACCACTCATCTGGATTTTATGAGCAGAACGAAATGACTACAGATTATTAAAAGCTGCTTAACAAAGAATAATAGAGATACAATAAAACTGGTTTTCTATTCAATAAGGAATTAAGTTGAAACTGTAAAATGCAGCAAAAAACAAGCTTGCTGGAATGGTGGCGGCTTATCTCTGAGAAGAGATGTGACGATTGCACTCATTCACAAGAAAATGATTACAATGAGGATTTGAAGGCATTTTTACAATAAACAAAAGTATTAAAAACCCTAGACATCCAAAAACCTAACCCTAGGAGATGAAGCGCCAAAAGTCATGCGGGCCCCGTTTGGGTAAGTTAGTACATCAACTTCTCGGGGTCGTAACTTTTGCATACGATCTCTGTTTTAGGCGTATGATAGCTCGTTGGAAAGATCTATCCGAGGAATACAAATATTGGCAAAAATAGCATAATCACATATTTCGAATGCAACATACCCCAAAAAACATCGTTTAGGGCCTCAAAACGGCTCCGAAAGTTCAGGACCCAAAAAATTGCTAAACATAGTAAATTACCAAAATTGCCAAAAAGTTGTTTTGAGCTAGCTGGAAAAGATGGGTGGCCACTGATATCCACCTGGATCAGTTAAAGTGGGTGCGATACTTATTACGGTGCATATGACACTTGATAAAGTGCATGCAACACGTAGAAAGGTGCATATGACACTTTTGCGACACTTGCAACACTTGTGACACTTAGGTACATAATAGATGTGACACTTAAGTGCGACATTTTGGTGTGTAATAGATGCCCCCTAAAGTGTAAGGGAAGAAGAGAAACTGATGGTTGAAACACTTTAAAATATATTAGTGTAAGGGAATTGGAGTAGGAGAGCCTGGTGGAAGCTGCAAACAAACATCAAACAATATATATGTATCATCCCCGAGGCAGACATACCTATGCTTGGAGTAAACTGACTCAAAGAATGGACGCTGATCAATCCATTTAGGATCCATGAAAGAATTGACTATAGATATGGCCACTAGAGATACAATGTGGATCCATACCTCCATGATATGATTTGATCGTAGCCAAAAAAGAATACATAGTGAAGCTACGATATGAAAAAAACATAGCCATGAACCAATACAAAGTGGATCTATGTGACAACATATACATCAATGAGATTGAAAATATGGAAATTATACTGGAATCACTTACATATTCAAATGATCTCCATCACAGCCTGGGTAAATCACATAATAGAGTGAGCACCCAACCTAGGATCTTCATCCTGATCCCAAAATAGTACGAATCTAGACATGTGAATAGATGACTTGATGTTGAACATGGTAGAAACCACTTGATTACCGGTTTATCAATGTATACCGTTAACAAGTGTGAGGGAAATCACCAATGATGACAATCACTCCCAAGGTACCCTAGTACATTCCAACAAATGTGAATAAATGAGCTGAAGTTGAACATTTGTGGAATCATTCGATCAGAGGAAACCTGCCATTGAGGCATGCATGCTCCATGGCACTAACTAGTTTCTAGGTATAATTCCTGGATAATGTGTTGAAGTCGAAAGGAATAGAATTTTCAAAGGAGGGACATGATGTTTCCCCCATCATCAACATGAAACTGACACAGGAAAGTGATAAAATATGATAGATCAAATGAGGACTGACTAGCACGGGTATGAAAATGGATAATACTGCAGAATGGTTGGTTTGAGGTGAAACTTCCATTGAACATTGTGAGGCATGAAAAGTGACTTAGTAACATTGACTCGACTAAGTGATAGAACAAAACATAGTGCAACGATCACCGGGGCACTCTTCGGGTGGGATCAAAGATTATGAGGACTCATTGGATTGGTATGACTTAGAGACAAGCAAACTACCCAACTGTAAGACAAGATGCAAATAGGTGCAAGACAAGAATATTATCCAATTGTAATACAAGACACAAATAGGTGCCATGTTCAAGGGAGACAACAAACAACTATCACGATGCTTTCCAAAAACTTGACCCACTTCCTTCAATTCTCCCCCCCACCATGATTGGCGATTACCTCTTTCTTTTTTAAACAAGCTTGAAGAGGATAACAAATGCTTGGTGTAGCTCATCTTCGATGAGTCCCTCACCATATGTTTAACGAACCTGAAGAAGGAGGGGTTCGACCCCATATGGGTCCCTCAATGCATGTTTTACGAGTCCAAACAAGGAAAACTTGACTGCCTTTTCATGTTTAGAGAATCTGAAAATATCTTAAAGACGAATCCATGGATGTTATTTTTCACAAATTTAGTCCCATAAGCCTAAAAAAGTGTAAAATAATACAAGGGAGAACTCTTCTAGTCATGATTGAATAGAGTATACCTTTTTCATAGTTAGTCTTATGAGGACAAAAAAGGGGTAAACTACCACTCAAAAGATGACTCTTTTTGGTTTAACGAGATTGAGGAATGAAAAATTATGCTCGTAGTATGCTTCATTTATTAATGAGCTTGAAACAAAAAATGAAACTGTGCTCGAAATCACCTGTTTCATTTTATAACGATATTGACATAGAAATGAGAACTTTGCTCAAAGCTGGTTTCATTTTTTAACAACCTTGAAAACGAGAATAAACTATGATTAGTGTAATACCCATGAAAGGGCCTATTCCCAACATGATTTCTAGAGGTTGGTATGTTGATCGATACCTATTGGCAATTTTTTTCCCAACATAGCGTTCAAAGGTTGGTACTTTTCCCCCAACATCATCATAAGAAGTTGGTGGTTTAACTTCAGTATGGTGCCCAAAGGTTGGAGACATGCCACCCAAGCTTCGGTTCTTCTACCGACTCTTCTTATGCACTCGCTTATACTTCTGGTTACTAATAGGGATAGGTTCACCAGAGAGGGAGGAAGAAAAATAATCAATTTAAATGGGCACGGGAAGGGAAGGTTTATGTACCATATCTTGTGGAAGACAAGAGTCTACTTGGCTAGGTACTACATGAGGATCAAATGATTCAAATGATCATTTCATCGTAGCCATAATCATATTTAACATGGAAACCTCATGTGCGGGATCAGGAGGAGGTAAAGGAAAGAGTACCATGAGTGAGGAATCCTTGAGGAGACCTACCCCCACAATTTCGTACTAAAGATCAGACTATCACAGAAAAGGGATATTATTCATTGGGGAACTATGGAGATCTGGAGTGCAATAATCAACTTGGTCAACAGTCACAATTTTCCCTTGACGGGGAAATTGTAAAATGTGAAAAACCGAAGAAGTGACAATAGTCATCGCATAGAACCAACTAAGACCAAGCAATAAATTATAATCTAGGGGCACGTCAACCACTTCAATGTCAACAAAAATGACCTTTCCATTTAATTCCACATCGAAAGATTTCAAAAGTCCATAAGGTTGGAAACCACGTCTATCAAACGCCTTAAGGGTGGCAGAAGACTGGTTAAGTTTAGGAGAACCAATGGATCTCTAGTAGGACAAGGAAATGACACATGTGGAAGCTCCTTCATCCAAAATAGTGCAATGGATGTTCTTCCCACCAACCATAGCTTGAATTTGGAAGGCCAAGTGGTGGGAGAGCCTCGACTTAAAATAGTCCATATTAAACATAATCATTACCTTGACCTCCACATAACAACCCTTCTCGATGAAAGAAACCCTCTCTTTGTGAGGTCACCCTCCAAGGGTACTGAAAGTGTGATGTGACATATACCCTAGATACCATATAAATCCCCCCATAATCATCTCTCCAGATACCTAGGAAAGGCCACTAAGGTTACCAACTCACAGTCGACCTCTAGGGGGGTATAGTCAATAGTCATGAACGACCGTATGGGAAGGATATCAAAGTCCAAAATTATTCAAGAGAAATGAAGATAAGTGGATCGGTAAGAATCCTGAGGACCCCGAACGGATTTGGGATTCACGAAGCACCGAGACCAAATGAAACCAATATTTTCTCAAGAAAAAAACACGATATACACTCTTTCCACTATGTTTGGTTAAGCTTTGGAGGGGTAATCTTTGCTTCTTTTTTGCACCCGACCTCGTGTTTATCCCTTGTGTTAGAGGGGGTTCCCAGATATGCCTATACGACAGTTGGGTTTGATCACTCTTTAGTGTTCTACAATATTGTTTAGTAATATTGAACAATTTACTTACTTTTTCCTAGTCCAAAGATTCTAACCCTGTGCAACTGTTGGTGTACTATAAACCAAAAAAATTCTTATTGATTTTATTAGTGTGTTGGTTGATTTTAATGTCTTAGTTACTCAGAAAGGTCCATGGAGATGAAACTAAATATGTGTAAGAATCGACTCCATTATAATGCAAAAAGAATGAAATGCAAATGTTTATTTTTGATGAATTCTATCTATGAGAAGGAGAAGATTTACTTTCTTCTTAACATGCACTCAATATCATGCAACTTTCCAAAATGATGCCAAACTATCAAACAATTTTTTTTAAAATCCTAAATCAAATGAAAGACTAGCTCTTTCAAAACATGTACCAAAACAAAATTCTTAAGAATGCATAAATTTTATTTGTTTGATTGTATGTGCAATGAAATCTTTTCAAATGCAAAAGTTTTATGCTTCATATCTTTCAATGAGAATGAAAGAAATCAATGTTTGACACAAAGGAACATGAAGCAAAAATAAATCAAACGAAGTGCACTCAAAAGTTTGATGAGAACTAAAAGAAATCAAGTGTGAGATAACTTGTTCAATCAAGGAATCAAAATGAAAAAAAGAAAATAAATCATTGTTTGAAAACCTCCTAGTTGTAATTCCAAATCAAATAAATAAAACTTCAAGATAAGGTTTGAAATTAGGAAAATAGAAGTTGGAAATCCTTTGTGACGAGGATCAAGCCACTCGTAAGACATACCTTGACCAAAGGATCAAGTTAACCTAAGGTAGTCATGATCATTCCCTAATTTTGAAGGACTTGCAAGCTCAAAGGAGGAAAGAAAAATTGGTGATCACAGTTCTTTTAATCAAACAAATTCATAACCAAGTTCAGAGGAATCTACTTCAAAAGTATGAGTGAAAGATCTGAAAAAATAGGGGCAAAATAGGCTGAAAACAGACCTGGGAAGGAGATTGATGCTCCTATAATAAGGGAGATAGGGCGTTGAACATGGATCAGGGCTCTCTAGAACACTGGTAGGGAGCATTGATAAGGGTTTTCAATGCTCTGTGGGCCACTGTGAGGGAGCGTTGATGCCTGTAAGTAGTTAAAACAACAACAAAATTTTCTTAGATTTACTAGAAAGCAGGGAAGGTTCATTCAACAAGAATCAACATGAAAAAGATCAAAGGAAAACTAAGATTCAAAGGGGAAGGAACCTAGGAATAGGAATAATTGGTCCCCAATGGAGTCACCAATAATTTGTTATGAAATATTTCCCCTATGGACAGGTGAAATCTCCCTTGGATATCTAGACCCCTATCGACCAAGACAAAAAAAAAAATGAAACTAACATTCCTTTAGATCGATTCTTTATGTCTATGGATACATAAGACAAAAGAAAGAAGTATGACTTACTCCTTTTCCAACTATTGTCCTCGCTATTCTTTAGTCTTTGTTCTTGTTGTCCAAGTTGCGATCAAGATGAAGAAAGTTTGCAAGGAATAAAACAATACCTTCTACTTCTACAATATATCATTAGATAAGAACACACATATCTATATCAACATACATGTATAAACAACAATATGAAGGAAATATGCCAAGTTATATTAATGGTGAAACATGGTGAAGTACTTACGAACACCATAGACGTTGCAACAAATCCTCCAAGCTCTCCAGTCTAAGCCTTGCCTGAATGTCTCAGGATTAGAATGATGATGCTTTTGATGGATTCCTCTCACGATATCAAAGGTTTAACACTCCAAAATTCTTTCTCTCCCTTTCACCTTTGAGTGGCCTCATTATATAGGATTTGGGAGGCTTAACCACCATGAAGGATTCTAGGAAATGGTTGAGGATTTATCTCCTTAGGTTAGGATTTGGTTACCCAAAATGGAGGGAATATAGGTGACTCAATTCATGACTCAACCCCTCGACCAAAACCACTTTAGATTATCTCACAGTTGACCCTTAGAATAGCCAAAACTTCCTCAACAACATCAAAGCTCCCCCAACATTGAGTACATAGTGTTGTCAACACTCCCCCAATATTGAGTACATAGTGTTGTCAACACTCCCCCATAGTTCAACAAGGATCATTGATTAAGGATCAATGCTCCCTATACATGGGCAGGGGGTGTTGAACTTCAAAAATGGGTCAAAAGTCAAGGTAAAAAGCAGTTTTTTGATCGTCTTATGTTGGGTTTTATCCTCCACAAAGACTAGGGATCATGAAAAATGTTATTTCATGGTGTCAAAGTGCATGCAACACTTAGTAAGGTGAATACGACACTTGATAAAGTGCATGCAACACTTAGCAAGGTGCATACGACACTTTTGTGACACATGTGACACTTAAGTGCATAATAGATGCGACACTTAAGTGTGACATTTTGGTGTGTAACAATTGTATTTTAATCTTTAAAGATTCCTAGTCCTCTTCTCAAGAATTCTTTTTGTTAATGCATATTATTTTTCAATCAGTAATATTTTACATTTTCATTGAGCGATAAAGATTGGGGTTTGCTATTTAGTACTCTTGCATTTTGATACTTTGGTCCAAATATATACAGATTTATCTTTAAGAAAATACATAGGAGTACCACCTTTATAAAAACATAGGGGGATTAATATCCTTGTGAGGTTGTTGTTTGGATCTTAACAAATCTAAAAATAAACAATACTCCACCTTCACTATATGTGTACCCACCCATATATGAACAAGGATGACTCTCTAGAAGAAATTTATTGCAGGTGAATGCTAGGAGAATTTCTTCCAGGTGAATGCTAGGAGATCCTACAAGAGATTTCAAGAAGAGTCCTACAACGTTAGCACCATATTGCAGCCTTCTAGCACTGCAAGTAAAGTAAGCACCACCACCACCAAAATTTTGTTTACGAATAGCATAACTTCCCACTACTTTACCATCTCAAATAAATTTTAGAAAATTGTGTTTTTTGATCTCTATTGAATATTCCAAAAATGTTACAAATATCTATAATTTGCACAAAATATTGCAAAAGTGTTACAAATATCTTTAATTTGCACCAATTCCTTCACACATACTCACTTAGTTTCATGTATGTAGAGTGGAATTGTACTATTTGAAATCTTCTTGAATATATTAAAATGTTTGGCTTATACAATTTCTAATTGTACATGTATGGTGGAATTAGGCATCAATGCTTAAATGAAGAAATAGAGAAACAACTATTTTTCCGATTCACACGGTCAGTAAGAAATCACAACGAAGAAGGGAAACCATTTCACGTGTTGGTTGGATTCTGACTCCATCCCACCTTCCACATGTGTCCCAAGTATCATATTGAATGAGCACCCTAAATAACTGTTTGAAATGATGAAAATATGAAAAAGTTTTATCAAGCTTCAAGTTTGAAAGAGTCACCCAGTTTTAAGGAACCCTCAACTGATAGAGTAGAAAGAAACGTTGGCCTAATTGAGATTTTTGAAATTTTCATATTATTTTATATCTATTTTTATTTTATATCATATATTTTCAAAAAACTTATCTCATGAATCCTTTATATGTGTGGGGGGTAATTTGATTTGAACAATATGAAATAGTTTATTCAATTATCGTATTTAAAAATTCTTGTTATCTTCTTTATGAAGCTTTACTTACCCTTTTTAATGGTCCCATAATGGTGAACATTATGTGCTCATTTGTGATTTTATGATTTTATCTATCAAGCATATGATCAATGTTTTAGGTAAATATATATAACAATGGTAGTCTTGTTTTCAGAAATGTTTGGTTTTCCTATATGATCAATGTTAGGTAAATATATATAACAATGGTAGTCTTGGTTTTAAGAAAGAATGAATTTCCTTTTTAGGGTTCTTGACGTCTAGGGATGTGACCAACAAGTAGCTCCATGAAGGATGCATACATAGAAAACTATGAGGCATATTACTCTTTTTTTTCATGACGTGCGTATAATTAAGGAACAATGATATATTTGACATCATGGCCAATATGCAATCTTAAAGGAAGCCAAAATTGGGGCCGGGTCTTTATGGGCCTTAGGAGGAGAAAAATGCGAGAGGAATTGGTAAATATGCCATATTTTTCAATGAGGTAACTCATTCGTTTGTTTGGAAAAAAGATTCTTTGCAATGCTTTGATGTTGGTTGAGAGTTCTCCTGTATAAATGTGCTTGGAGCATTAGATAGAATCAATGAAAGAGTTTAGAAAAAATTAATGCATGCTTATAGTATATAATGAAAGGGATTTAACGTGATTTATTTATAATGGTTGGAAGTTCTATTGTGAAAACTATCATACTTTATAGTATATATTATTCAAGTATATAAACCAATGGGGAATGACCCTAAAGTTGTTATGTTTGAAAGATCTTAAAGTACACTCCAAAGTACTTCGAGAATGTTCTAATTTACTCAATATGTGTTGTAAAAGACATTTTGATTTAAATTATTTTCATGCATTTGGAAATGCAAAAAACCCTTATCAAATTTAATCTCACAATAAATATGCACAAATTCTAGAAATGGCTTGTGAAAACAAACACAAAATAGTTTGTTTTAGATACATTGCATATGCAATGTGGCAACATATTTTATTTTAATTTATTCAGATAAATCAATAATCAACAAATGATATTATTACAGGTTAATAATAAACTACTTTACAAAAAGACATGCTCAACCTATAATATGCTTCTATGACACATGTGTTAAGGTCAACACACACATACTTCACAAGGAAAAAGGAGAATACAATCGACAATACTAAATGACATTAGGGACAAAATTTAAAAATCTCTCAACATTTTACACCCGGTTAATGTGACAATTTTCAATATATTAAATATAATTTATGGTAGAGGGAAATATCCACATTATACTTTGAAATAAAAAATTTCTTTGAATCAAAATATGTGTTGCATAATTAGACATGTTTGAGGTTTTTCATATCATTTTCATGTGTGTAAATTACTAAACATAAAGGAATTGCTAGCATAAATAATGGTGTGATTTGTAAAGAAAATCTACAAAAGCTAAAGATTAAAACATGAACAAACACCTCAAACAATTGTACAACTTCCAAATATTTCCCCGAAGTCCATACGTGCGTGCAATTGAGTTATTGAATAAAACTTCATTTTGTATTTATTTCAGCGCTATACATGTTTATCATTCAACATGTATCACATCTGCAATTTATGCTTGTTCAAGATAAGTTTATGAAATAATTTAGACATATTCTAACTAAAGTAGCACCAACAAGAATAACACGTGAAGCGGAGGATTTCCTTAAAGGGAAAGGAATTTGTGTGCATGAGGAAGATTCTACATATGTTAGGTTGTATGGGTTTGAGGGAAAACTATTTCTTCTCACTACTTTCATATGTGATCGGTACTTTCTTGCCGTGGTGTGTAGTAAATATAGAACATGGTCCTCCTTTTTCGACAAAAAGAGGAAAAGACAATTTATTTCCCCACCCTTCAATGTAGTTGTTGTAACAATTAAAATTTTGTCTCACTTGACAAAATTTTTCCAAACATTTAATGTATTTAACTTGAAGGAAGCTAAACCTTTAAAGGGTTTTGATACTGAAGAATTATTTTCTGTTCATTTATCGTCATTGAGGTATACCAATCTTTTCATAAGGATATCATAAGGAACTGATGTCAATGGCTCAAACACATGCCCCCCCCCCCCCATCTAATGGAACTGATGTGCAACTAATGTTCAATCTT
>JASDQU010222336.1:6441-16889 GCA_032191745.1 Picea mariana
TGTATCTTAAATTTCCAATTTATATAATTGGATCCATCTAATTTATTTGATTCATTTATGTATGAATCAATTAAAGAATTTGCCATTTTGTAATACACAGAAACAATAACCAAAATACTTCAATCACCTGAATTATTTGGCTTGACAATGCAACAATCACTATCCAATCCACCCGCAACAGGTCTTTACAGAACTGAAATTCTGGATCTATGTCTGTGTTCATGCACAACAGCTCTCTCCCTCTCAGCAAGAAATACTCGATATGATCTAGGCGCACTTGGAAGGTATCTTATCACGCAAGTCAGATAGCCAATCGCGGGCGATCCAACGTTCTATACCAGCGACCACAGTCAGACAACCAATCGCTCAACCACTCCAAATCTAACTCGAAACGATTCCCTCACTAGACAAATGTGCAGCCTTCCTCTTTTTCGCACCAGGAGAAGGGTGTGATGTATCCACTCAATGCAGTGTGACCATCTAGTGTGAGTGTTCTTCTTTGTGACAATGATCTCAGTGCTTAAGAAGAAGCATCACACCTCCTCTCGCGATCTCTCCTCAATAATCCTTCAGCAACGTCCAGGTTCTCCTCCAGCAGTGTCCTGAGCATTGTGCAGGGTCTACAGGGTTCTCGGTCTGAGTACAGGCTTTGGCACGACTCCTCTCCCAAAATAATAAGCCTTCAGTGATCCAACTATAGCGATGAGGTAGTCCTCTGACACCGAGTGCAAATCCTCTGGCAACGAACTCGCAGACCAGCAATGGAGGCATTCTGATATGGGCGCACTCTCCAAGCCCTCTCATGCAAATTCCCTCTCAAACAAACACCCTCTCCACGTGATCTGCCTCCTCATAAAATAGACAGCGATCTGGTTGATGTCACCGGCAGGGAGGCTCCTCCTCCAGCTGTGATACCATAATAAACAACAGATGCAGAACCAAACTAAATACATGAGCAGAGCTCACTTGATTAATTATTGAAGCCAATCAATTACATTTATAGCACAAAGGTGCTCACAATAACCTTGAACTGACCTCCTACAAAGGTGGATCTAAAACCACCAGCAAACCCTAAATTGGAAAGGCACACAACTTAGTTAAGTAGATACTAATTTCTACATTATTCCAACATCAACAATAGTCAATACCTGGCAATCTTGGAAACATATTTACTCTGCCACAATGTGTAGGGACTTGCTGCCCTTTGCAGCTCCACTTGTTTTATTAAGGTAGAATAATAAAAGGGGGAACTGAATGACAAAGACGAGAACTACCATTAAAGTAAAACAATGAATGAACAATAAAACAAATTCTAGACAATTCTTAGAAGGTTGGAGTATTGGTATCTCCTTTAAAAATTTTCAAGATACCAATGCCATAATCAAATCTCAGACTTGGCATCACTTCATTTGACTATATTGACGAATTTAAAGAGTAAAAAACCAAATTGATTTCCTAATTTACAACCTTTTACCAGTTACGTCAATCCAAAAACCATGAAAATTTGTTTGATTAAATTGTGATATCATGAATAATACCATTCCAAATTGAGTCAATCATGTCTGAAGAGACGACGAGAATGTGGCCATCTGGTTAAAGATCATCATACCACAAAAATTCCACCTACCCTTAGAGCCCATCTTTCCCCAGGAGTATTACTTACTCTGATAGAAGATTTGTATAATCCTCCATCGCAACTTCTGACTACACAAAGATCCATAATCCCATCCCACATGTGGATAAGTTAGCAAGGAAGGGTATTGATAAAAATTGCATGGAAAATTAAAACTATGGCTTTTTCTGTGGAAGGAATGGGTGGACATCGAGAAGCATCTGAGAAGTCCTCACGGAAACGCCTAAAGCAGTGAAACTGTAAAGATTGCGGATGGAAATCCAAAATTTTCTTTAGTGGATGTTCAGCAAAATTCTAGAAGCAACAATTCCATCCTCGGTTGTTGCTTCGTTGGTGTGACACGAAACGCAATTAAATCCATAAGCGCAACAATTCAATGGAATCCGCCTCAATATTAATATGATACCAGTTTGGGACTTTAGTGGAATTCTGGTTGGCGTGCTCAGAGTTCCAGTGCTGCTGTTGTTAGTTCCAATTAGGTTCCCAGTTTAGTTCGATGGGAATGGCTTGGGTTGTCATTAATTAGATCTGTTTGGACAAAATAATGAAGGCACCTACCCAGAAATATTAAAAGAAAAAAAAAAGGAGTTCATTTTAATTAAAACGGAATGATATGCATATGTCTTCACGTAGGCGGGGTGTATTTTTTCCTCATTCCAACAAGGAGAGAGAGAGGATATATACATAAAGTACTTTAAACTCGAGGCACTTTAATTATTTAGATTTAATTTTATTTGGGAAACAACGGATACAGAGGTATCGCGCCTTGGTTACGCGCTCTCAGAAATTTAAAGCTTAAATGCCACAGTGAGTTAACTTCCTGTGCGCTTTTTCCCCGGTGGTAACATGGTGGACGGAACTCAAGCTCGCACAAACACATTCAACTGAAGCTCTTATCATAGGTTAAGTAAATCGGAATCTACTATCACTCGCAGTCACAGAGGCAACATTCAAGATACAGAAAAAATTCTTAAATTCAGACGCCTTCATAAACGATTTGGTCTCGGCCACTATAAGAACATTGGCATCATGCAAAAACATGAATACACAAAATGAAAACGAAAGTGCGGGTTACAAAAGCAGAGTAAGACAGTTAGGCTATGTAGGCATAAAATTCCAGTTCGTGTGCTATGATAAGCATATGCAAAGAGCCTCTGTTTTAACAACCATAATCACATTTCTCTTCAACAAAATTAAATTTACTCTCGCCGGAAGCAATCATGGATTCCAAAGATAGTAAGAGATTACATTGCTGGAAATTCGTTAAGCAGTAATATCATGACGCAGAAACTTTACAAACGAATGCCATTGTTTCCACGCGCAATCAGTAACCCAAAAATTTATGATCATCATTCCAAAATCAATAAACAGGGTATTCAAAATTGATCTAATATTTCGTGTAAGGTATTAACATATATTTTACAGAACTTCATCCTTGTATTCGACAATGTTTGCTAAAAGATTATTCTAAGCATATTTTGGACCCAAATTTTATATAATTAAACATACAACACTATGTAAAATCCATATGTATTTTAATAAAACATACAATAACCAGAATTTTTAAAGGATTTTTTTTCTATAACAAAAATAATGGCAAGATTTCATACACGACATATACAACCCATAAATTTAAAACCACACAATCACTATGTAAAAATAGAATGGAATACTCTAATCCACGAAGCTTGAGGTAGCTTCAATACAATTTCTTGCCCAGGATCCTTTCTCTCGCTTGTTAATCGTAGAGACTTCACCGGTACCTCCCAACCAACACTAGGGGTACTCTTCTTTCCCTTTTGCCCCTGGAGTCGCAAAGGGGCCATGCACACAAAACCATAAATACTCTAGCTCTAAGCTTGTCTCTCAAGGGGCCATGCACACAAAACCATAAATACTCTAGCTCTAAGCTTGTCTCTCAAGGTAAAGCCACGACTTTATCTCAAGATGGGTATCTCAACTTTCGCAAGTTAAGCTAGTCAAAATAATTGAGCAGCTTAACTTTACCCATAACCAATAACATCCCTTTCCCATTTAGACCATTTACTTTATAGGAATTTCCTTAGTCACACATCCCCACATGCCCATTCAATTTTCTTTTTAATTTAATAAATTAGGATTATTCCCCTTACACTTATCACCCTCTTCCCAAGTTGCACCAGTAATTACATTCTTTATTTTAATTAAAAGTCAATTTCCCTCATCTTTCTTAAAAGAGTTCCTTAAATCATTCTTAGTTGTCTCTTTAACCCGAGATGCTCTTTAGCCCAAGATGCTTATTTAACTACTCACGCCTTACTCTAGTTATATTGGTGGTAGCTAGACTCTAGATACTATTCTATGCGTACACATATTCTCTCATCTTTATTCCTTTATTATCTTAAATTTAAATTTGGTATTTTCTTGCACACATGTGTATTAAATAAAATATTTAGGTTTATTTTATTTTACTTAATTTTTAAATTGGTTTACCTCGTTCCTTTTTAATTTACTTAGTAATTCAGTTTAGTCTCCTTACAAAAACATAGACATAGGCTTCATTTTTTTTAATAGGCTTAGACTTTCATTTGGGATTCACTATCAATTAATTAATTAATTAATTAAATCCGGCAAGGCCTAAAGATTTTTTCAAGGTTTAATTATTCTCTCAAGGTTTTCTAGGCCACCTATATTCATTGAATCAAGTTTTATTTACACGATGTGCCATTTAAGATGCACTCCATGATCCAAGGGTGTCACTCGTCTTTGATTAGTTTTAGTAGTTGTCCAACCATTTGAGTCAGCTCTCCATTCAGGAAACCTTGTGAGAGACTAAGGGATTCTAAGGAATAAGGAATATGCCTTACCACACGCCCCTTAGAATCTTCGTGAGAGATTGTCTCAATTTGCACCCACAACATCGTGGTCCTTTCGAACCAGGTAATTGTTAACCTACAATTCGAGCCACGACGAGAGTGCTAGTAGGTTGTGACAAGGACGTTGCCACACCTCTCCCTCAATATCTGTTTTATGTGCATAGCCCCTTTAATCCTTATGTGAGTCAGATTAGAAAGCAGTGTCAGCCTGCATCCATTAACAAAACCTTGTCACTGATCCATATATATAACCAAACTAGATCAATCATATGACACATATGCGTAAACATGAAATACTCAAATAAAACACAATCCACTCCATGACTCAATCCAGAGCCCAAGGAGGTCCATTGATTCTATCGACATCCACAATCTATTAAGTGTCCTACACACTCAAGGTTAAACTTGTTAATAACATATGTCAATAAATATATATCAAATAAAAATAAATTATAACCATCAACATCATCATAAAAATCCATAATCGAAAAAAATAACCATGTACTATAACCATATCACTTGCACGCAAATTTCCTCAAAGGATAAGTCGATAACATGTGCTCAGTAGAGCGGGATGTTACGCCTACAATCAAAATATTGGAAAGGAGTAGATGGAATGCTATTAAAGGGTTAGGGTTCAATCTTTTAGAGGAATGAGGTTCAATCACAATGGGGAGGAATATTATTTGCATCATGGTCACGAAAAGGTGGTAATTAAAATTCAACAAGGGAAACAAAGGTTGATCATTAGGGTTCATAAAGGCCAACCCATTAAGAGTCTTTTAAAGTAATCATTTTTTTGACAAAATATAAGAGGAATAAGAAGTCAATCTAAAAGACTGACTTTGTCAAGACTTACAAAAATAAAAAGTTGAGAATATTTTTACAAGATACTATAGGGACAAGGAATTGTTTTCTTAGTGGTCTTAAGAAAGTTTTGAAGTATCAAGATTTTTCTTTTGCTAATTTTGTGGGACTCTTTGGTGGTTTCATAATTTTATGGATGCCAACTTGTGTTTAAAAAATAATTTTTCTACATTTTCAGCTTTGTGTAAAAAATTTCATAGTAAAATCTTAGGCATGCCCATCATTATGTTGATTGCTTACAATCCTTATGAAGGGAATAAACCCTTTTTAAGTAGAACCTCCTCCTTCCCAATATTTGTGGAACGAAGATTAGTTATGGAGGGTGAATTTGAATTTCAATATTATTAGAAGACTTGTCTGGGAGAAGTTGCTAGGGTTGATAGACTTATTGAATATTTTCGACATCATATTGAGTTGGAGCACAACACTTGGGGTAGAAGAGATATAAGGAGAAATGAATAATATCAAACCCCATACCTTTGATGGTGAGAATAAGAATGATGAGGATCGAAAGAATTGGTTCTTGGGGATGAAGAAATATTTTCAGTTGCACAATTATTCCTCACAAGAAGAAGGGAGAACCACACTTTATGAGATGAAAGGAAAAGCATCAATTTTGTGGGACACACTTGTGCAAGTACGACACGTTGATGATAAGAAACTCACTTGGAGGCAATTCAAGAAGTACTTTCATAGGAAATACTTGACAAAACGTTATTATGGTATGAAGATGAAGGGGTTCATTGAACTCAAGCTTGGGAGTATGACCATGCACAAGTATGAAAGGATATTCTTGGAGTTGTTGAAGTATGTTGACTTCATCAAGGATGAAAAGGTCAATATTTAAAAGTTCATGAGTGGGTTCCCATCGATATTCAATGACAAGATACAATATGATCATCCCAATACATTGTATGAAGAGCTACAAGGTGTAATGATGATCCCAATACATTGGGTACCTCAAGGGATGAAACATACAAAATTAATCTAACAAACTTTATTATATTTCTTGGAGTTTTCATTATCATGAGGAGGTACACTTTCTTTGAGGGTTGTGTGGAGTGAGAGGGAGTCCATGTTTCTTAACAAAAGCCATCTTTGAAAAACTAATAAAAATTAGAGCAACTACAAATATTTATCTCAAAATTGAAACTATCCTGAAGGATTCTCCACCTAATCATAAGTTTTAATTTTACGATTAGGTCAAGTCTTGTACCAATTAAAATCAATAGCCATAAGCCACAACAATATTACAAAACAACCAAACACAAACCAACAACAATATTCATGATTCAACCAACCAACAATTACATTAGTAGGAGGGACAAATCCATTGTGGTTGCCCCCACTGGCATAAGTATTATGGTATATTGGAGCTTATATGTTCTTGTGGGCCACATGTTTGAATCAATGTCATATAAAGACATTTGCATTGTAGAAATAATTCCAAGATGCAGAAATTTTAAGCATATACTTCCTAATAATCATGCATGTAATTCTTCTCTTTAAATTAATAAACCTTTAAAATTTATTTCCTCCTATCATTTCATTTCTCATATTTTTCTCTTTTAGTAAACATTTGTGATTTATTTTATTACTATGTCCACATATTTCTTACCCTAAAAATTTTAGTTGCCCTTTGAAATTTTTTACAATAATTTGTATATATTCAAGATGTATTATCACTCTCAATGAGTCATCTAATCTAGCATAATATTTTATCCATTAACGTTGTGAATCTATCCTTTCTCGTAATATATGGCATATTTTTCATTTTTCTCATCTTGGTATGCGAACGACTATTTTATTCTCGATATGTGCATGCTAATTTCACTATATTCTCTCCCTTGTGTTGTTTCTCTATCACAAGTTTTGTGAAAACTGAGACCTATTTAGCTATATTAATTTGTATCTCTCTCATTGTGCCTGTATTAAGATATAGATGCTGAAAGGGGTTGGTTTCTTTTAATTCTTTTCTTGTCATAGAGAAAAAAACACACATTCGATGTTTTGAGGTTTCAATTATGCATTGGTGTGTATAAATATTGGTCCTTCATTTTGAGTAATTCAAATCTATTTAACTCCTCAATAAAGGTGCGAAACCACAATTTTAAGACATTGTATGAAGTCTAAGAGCTACACAATTTTCTTATTTCTCACATTGAGTTTACATAATTGTATTATTCCTCACATTGAGTTTAAATATTTATTATGGTAAGCCAAATTACAAGCATTCGCTTCTTTCATATATATTTTCTGATATGAGTTTAAAATTAATTATGATAAGACAAATTACTAGCATTCACACTTTTAGAAATAAATTTTCAAAGTTTTAAGCTTTCCAGTTGTAGYGCCTTCCCTTTGGRTTGTAGGGACTATAGTAATTCGGGTTATAGAGACTATAGTTTTAGTGCCTTCCCTTTGGGTTGTAGGGACTATAGTAATTCGGGTTATAAAGATTATAGTAATCTATTCTTCCTTTTTGCAATAGTTTAACATGAAACCCAATGACATTTCCTTGTTTTAAGGTAAARTTTTGAAAAAAAATACAGTTTCACTTGAAATTTATTATCATTCAAYCTAAAGTTTTGATTTGAGGGTCTTATTTGGCCTCTTCCCRAGGCACATGCGAATAATATCTTAGCTTAAAATCCACTTCAATCATAGATTTGATGAGTAATTTTATTGAAGTCAAGTAATGATAGAACTAAGTCTAGCATTACTTCCCTCACATTAAATGTGATATCGTTAGCCAAAGTTTTCACAAAGTGAGTAGCAACTGAAACATTCTCCCTCCATCTGTTTTGCTTCATGCACAGTCATACAAGTTGTTCCCCATAGCTACCACACCTGTCCCCAATGGCTATTACATCGTTAGGATGAGCAACAAAGACCTTCTCGATTTCATAGGTAATGGGTTACGGTTTATGCTTAGATTGCACATTCGAGTGCCATTTTAGTGAGAAGTCGGAGCTCTCCTTCATACATCATGTTTCTTACTGCTTCATCCAACGTGCATCGCCTCTCAACATCTCTACTTGACTGAAAGATCATATAACATCATAAGTATTATGAGACCATGATCCAATTACATATAGATTTTATATAATCTGAAAGATGCAAAATTAAATGTAATGTACATTTTAGCATTTGTTGTTCTCCTCAAACTAGATATCAAAATTATCTTGTAATTTGTATATCAAATTAATCTTATAATTTGTTGGCCAAAAAACCAATATTTTTACATTTCAACTATTTTTTTTCCATAAAACCAATATTTTTACATTTCAACTATTTCTTATTGACGCAGGAGCATTGCCGACATCATGCGAGCCAGCGCAGAAGCAAAAGACAGTTGGACAAGCGCCAGCGCAAATTTTGAAATTACCTTGAAGTTATTGTGCAATCTTAAATGAAGCCATTAAGAAGAAGCACACTTGTATAATGTAAACAGACCTTGAGCCATTTTTCTCTTGTCCTTAGTAGGTAGAAGGCATTTATAGTAGTTAATGCAGGTAGATAGAATTAAATTCTAGATTATACAGTTTTAGAACGAAAGAGGGAAACATGATATAGACACCCTCATTATGTATTGTATCATTAGATTGAAGCAGCATTGTTTAGAAGAGCAAGAGCATGCAGAGAGCTATGTAAGAACACCCATGTATATATATTTGGATTAATAGAAAGAGTTTGATTCAAATTCATGGTTTCGTGTTTGTTCTCTGTGTATTGATGTTGAATGATATGCTCACGAATGTTTGCTTCCTGTTATACATTTTCTTTATATGCTGTGTATATGATTTCATGTTTGAGTTTGAAGTCTGAAAGGAAGTAGGAATGAGTTTCAATTGTTTCTCTATCTGAGCAAGAGTTCCTGCAAGGAGTGCAGTCGAAGTGTCCACAAGGAGTGCATTGACAAAGAGTTTAAATAGGGATAGCTTTTGTTCTCATTCACACAAAAGGTGCAGCTGGGCACAGGAGCCGTGCAAGGAGTGTGCAGGATGAGTGAAGTCTCAGGGTTGTGGACCTGAGTGAAGGATAAAGAGACTGCTGCTGCAGGTGTGCGCAGGGTTGAAGGAAATTCAAACACTTAGAAGTAATTGAAGGTTGCCGCAAGGAGTGCGTGCAAGATTATTCTTTAAGACTCGACACTGAGAGAAATCTCAGGAGGTATAGCACCTTCGAGAAACTATCAAAGAGAAGCACAGGAAGCTTGTTCCATTGAGTGTTTAGCAGGCGTCATAAGTTCGCGCCGCAGGTGGACAAGTTGGTGGAGAAACACCTTGGTCAGCTGTGCAGAGGTTCTCAGAGTAAGAACGGACGGTCAAAATTCTCTGAGGAGAATTCACGAACTTCCGTGAGCCGTTAGATCTCAAGAAGAAGCAGGGGAGATACGACGAAGTATTCCTTAAAGGTTCAAAGCTAAGGAGGGGAAGGACCGTAGATCCGAGCCACAAGGGACATCAGATTTACATGTGGTTTTCCATATGGGGGTTTCGTAGGTTGAAGTCCCGTAAACATTGCAACAGGAATCGCGAAATCACGAAACGCGAAATCTCGATGGCTAAGGGAATGACGTGGGCCACAAGAGTCAGTGGGTGGACATGTGGCAAGCTATTTTAGAGTTTCGTGGGATGAAGTACCGAACTTTTTGCATCAGGATTCGCGATACCGGGAAGTCCAAAATGCCGACGGAGCGAAAGGACCGTTGAAGAGTCAAAGTGCACGAGTGTATCGAAGTTTCGGAAAATCAGGATTTGGGAATCATAAGGACAAGTTGCTCGACATCGCAACCGCCGAAATCGCGATAGGGAAAATCCTGAAAGGGTAAAGGAAGGGTTAGCATTGATTATTGTTGGGTTTTGGGGATTCGATAGACCAACGCTCGACCACTGGATTCGCGAAGTTGTGAAGTCCGATCTCCCGAGTGTAAAGAGGGGATCCTGTGAGAGTTGTTGTGGGTGTATATTTCCCGATAGGGAAATAGAAGAACCGCTTAAAGTTCTTCGGGCCATGGTAAAGGAAAGATCCTATGTTGATGTGGACCTTTCGACCTACGGGTTGTGAGGGAGCGTGTGTCGGCGTCAGTT
>JASDQU010222337.1:15523-26743 GCA_032191745.1 Picea mariana
TCGATCCAACGGGCATAGGTGTTGAGCCTTGCCCGGGGTTCCATTGGCTATGGAAGGGGTTTCCACTGATCGACATCCCAAATAAGGGAACTGATCCCTACCATGGATTCCAAGGTCCTTGTGAGGAAGGAATTTCTAAGTTTTCCCCCTGTGCAGGAATAGTACCTTGTACAGGATGTTGTTGTCCATAATCGGGGTTGTCCCCAGCCAAAACGATAGCTAACGAGAAGGCATTGTTACCAAATGTGCCAAAAAAATATAATGATTTCTAACCAACCGACATGTTACGAGAAGGAATTCCTTGACTACCTGCTCTAAATGAACTATAGTTTGCATTTGGCTCGACGGAGTGTTGGTGAGCATCGTTGAGCGAAGGGGATGAAGTAGGTATATGACCCCCTCTGTAAGGGAAAGCATTATAGGGAGCCAAAGTGTCCCCCATAGATCCTTGCAGAGGAGTGTTGGAGCTCCCTGCCCCAAGACCTAAATTCTATAGAGTGTATTAGGAAAGTACAATTCTTTTACCAAAGCCAGGCATCCCATATGAGAATACAGAGCCTGTCTCACTCTAGGTGAATGGAGCACTCATCGTCGCCATAGATGGAATCAGACCATTTCCCAAGCTAGAGGCATTCGATAACATAGTGTTTCAGACCGACAAAGGTTGGTTAGGAGGCGGAACACCCCCTGTAGTGACAGTCGTAGAGGAAATATGAGTATTCCCTAAAGAAGTAGTAGAATTTTCTTCCATCACTACTTGTAACACTACCTGACGCTCATAAGGTTGAACCTATACAATGATGGGCACCAACAAATCAGTGATTGGAGGGTTATATGGGCCAAGATCTTGTGCTCTAAGGTTAGAAATGATTGGTTCCTCCAGAATCAAATGTTCTCCTCTCGGAGATGACTCAGGCACATTTTCTTGTAACCTGGTCGCCTCAAAAGACCCTTGTTGGTCTAGTTTTCACCTTAGCGGTGGCAGGGGTGGCTCGAGATCAACCGGTGGCAGGCTCAAAAGCCTTCATGACCAAAGGAGCTCCTGATCCTCCACTGTGTGAGAAGATCAATGACACACTAGGGCTTTCTATAATCGTTTAAAAAACTAGCACACACTAGAAAAAGTTCCTATGGTATAAAACAAGCAGATCGCTAGCTAGTTGGAAGAATAGTTACAACAACCAACACTAGAGAAACTTACCGGTGCAAGTGAAAATTGAAGAAAGAAGAACCCTCTAGATATAATCAACAAAGAATGGGCCAATGTATTTCCTAGGTACCATGGTATACCCCTGCAGTCACCTATGTAAGTCACTAAGATAAAGGCAACTAGGTTTCCATCGTGCGAATAGTCACCAGGCGGGTACAGTCAACAATCGGGTGGACCGCAATGAGCAGGGTATCAATCTCGAAACCTATAAAGGATATCAAAAGCAAGTGTTCTGGAAGACAACTGAGGACCTCAAATGGATTTGATATCCACGAAGCTCCATGGAAAATGCGATCAACGGAATCCCAAGATAAGCCCTCTATATGCATTCCCCACTATGATTCATTTGGCTTTGGAGGGGTTATCTTCGCTACCTTTCCACATGCGACCTTGTGTTTATCCCTTGTGTTGGAGGAGGGTCCTGGATAACTTTCATGGTTACTGGAATTTCAAGAACTCCCTATCTTAGACTCTTATGTTTGTTTTTGTATCCTTGAAGAGTTTCCTCTCCAATCCTATATCAAGGCTCTAGCCTAGACTAAATTGAAGAACCCTTCAAACACAGAGTCTAATAAATTTTAATTAAGCATTAATTTTAGTGGTTGTCTTAATTCAAAAGGAACAAAAGTGATACCATTGATGTTCTTTAAGATATGAAAGAGAAGAGCATAAGATGATATTGGAAACAAAGTACTTCTTTCTTCACAAATAAATATTTGCCAATAAAAACTCTTTCACCAAACTTTTTGTAACTACTTTTCTCAGATATTTGAAAAGCAAAAATCAAAACAAGATTTAGCTCGACTACGAGCTACTTAATTTTCTAAGCATTCAAGTAAAGAACTTAAGAAAACTTTATTTTTCCTTGGTAAACAAAGAAACTAACCTAAACTACTTTACCAAACAAAGAAATGAAAGGATTTTCTTTTTATTGTTTCATGCTTCAAAACAAGAAATTTGAAAATGAATTATTTTCTTATTTTTTTAAAGAAAAAGGGGAAAATGACAACAAGACAAGACCAAGAAATGGATTATGGCCCAATCGCAGATCGCACAGAGTCACTGAAAACACCAAATAGGAAGATCAAAGCAGATTCACCAACTTGTCTAAAAACCCTATTAAAAAAAACACAAAAAAACTTTGATCAAAAGAAATATACACTGAAGTCAGACCTAGGCTACAGACTGCTATAACAGAGACCAATGCTAGATCAATAAAACCCCTAAGGAGTGTGACTCCTGACAGGGAAGAGGATCAATTCCTCTTTTTTTTTACAAAAGTTCTCTGAACAGGCCCTCTACTGACACTTCAACAACCAGCGTATGTACGCAGGATGTCCAAGGGTAGGGCACGTATGCACGTGTGCAGGGCCACTGTAGGGCGCATACACCTCTATAACTCTTCAAAAACATGAAAACAAAATAGTCCAACATAGGCAGGGAGTACTAGTATGGAAGACCAACATCCCTTGATGACACATAAGCTCACAGAAACTCAGAAAATAGTAAACAAATTGATTCAAAGCACCCAAAAAGAAATATCCCATAGGATCGATAGTAATATAGTGTGACCATGAATCTTCTTATATTACATAAATATGATAGGTATCTTCTTATTTTAGCTTATGATATTTAACTATCATATGCCTCATCTGATTCCATTGTAAATCCCTAAATCATTCGTATTACTTGGAGCTAAGTTGGGCATCACTCCTAGTTATAGTGTACATACTAGTGAACATATCTTAATCATAGACTACCTGAATCATAGTAGCATTAACATTAGTTAATACATATCCATATTACATATATAGGAAATGGTATACATCTTATCATATGCGGCTGTTAGGATGTTTACACACTTAGGAGTTAGTTAAGATCTACTTGGTCTATTGTGTCGTTAGGTAAAAGTGTGTTTCTTTAGTATGCATTATGCATTTGTAGTTAGGAAATCCGATGGTCATGATATGTTCTCGACAAAGAGTGATCTGATGGTTCATACTCTCCTTGATATTAACGACCATTGATCTATGGCTTAAAACCCGATTGGTCCATGATCTCTATTTAAAGAGCATGGAGGGTCATTTGTCGACGATCGATTGTGAGAAACTCTCTTGTAAAATCTCTCTGTAATCTTTTTCTTTGCATTAATAAACTGCTCCAAATGGTCGCATTGGCTGGAGCCGTGGGTGTTTCCCCGTAGGGGTTTTGCCACGTGAAAACATCAATGTGTTGATATTTGATCTAGTTATGTGAGTGGTTACTAAAGGTTTTTGTCCTCTGTTGGAATAATTTTGTTTTCGAACATGGTATCAAAGCTTGTTTGAAGACCTGCTCCTGTTGTAGATCTAGATCGTGAAGTCGAGTTGTCTCGTCTCCATTTTCTGTCATTTGCGTACATTTATGGGCTAAGAGGACTATTCCATTGTGTCTGGAGCACTCTTTTCATTCAAAAACACTTTTCATTTCACTCGAAAAGGTTTTCATTTTCCCAAGATACAACCATTACAATCAGATTCGGAGGTATAAAGCCTCAATACGCATTTTTTAAATTTTTGCAAAGTTTTATTTTGGTTTTATTTTGGTTTGTGTTTCTTTTATTTACGAGTTGCTACTATTTTAGATCTGCATATGATCTTTGCTCTGTGCCATGTGCGATCTCGACAAATCATAAACAGATAGGAAAAGGTGCATCTTCCGGGTAAGCTAACCGACATCTAACCCTTGTTGTCATCGAGAAACGAAATTTGTTTCTTGTGTGAAAAGAGTTTTTTTTTAGCATGGTCTCCAAGGCCGTCTTTAAAAACAACAACAACAACAACAAAAACAACCCCAATCCTCCTTATGAACATTACAATATGTTTTACTAGACCATTTGGTTAAAACTTACCTTATTAAGTAAGAGGTCTGGAGTTCAAGTCTCTCTTTTGTTACTTTTTTGAAAAAGTTCATGCTAAAATTGTGAAGTGTATTTCACTTCAAGTATAAAAGTGAATCACTATAAGTAGCTTTAATATTTTATTTTAGAGTTATTTATTTTGCATACAAATTTTTTGTTATAAAGTAAAAAAAATGTTATAAAATATTTTAATTTTTTGTTATTGTAAAAGTGATCCCCACTTCTCTTTATAAAAGTGGGTCACTTCATAAAGCAACTTACACTATCATGTGGTCAGTTAGTTATCATTTATGCCTTTTTCTAAAAGAGCATAACTCTCACATCGGAAGTCCGTTTTCAGTGCCATTTTTTTTAAAACCGCATAAATTTTCGAGATCTTTCCATCCAAATCATCACTTTCAATTTATAAATCCACATCATCTGCATATTTAATATGTCTTCTACAAGTAATGTCTTGCTTACCAACAACAACTACTTCCAATGGAAAACTCATATGGAAGATTTATTAAGAATTAAAGTAATGCAGGAGCATCGTACATAGCCAGCCAAGCAAGCATAAAGGCGGAAGATAGCTGGAAAAGCATCAGCACACATTTTGAAATGTTTTGAAAAATTAATGAGCAGATATTAATGTAATAGATAGGGGAAGCGTACTTACATTTATATATTGGAGTTGTGAATAGATCTTGAGTGATTGCTCTCATCCATCGAATGTAATAGGAATTTAAGTCTATTTAATGAAAGTAGGTATATTTGATTTAATAGATTAGACAATTTAGAAGCGTAGGAGGGAAAACGGATATAGACACCCTCACCCTTGTATCATTGTAACAAGAACATTATTATCATTCAAAATTCATAAGCTGTAGAGATGTAGCAGAGAGCTGTAGAGAAGAACCCATGTACAGGAGCACTTGAGTTAATATATGAAACTTTGACTCAATTTTCATGGTGTTACGATGCTTACTATTCACATTTGTTAAATGGTATGTTTACAGTTGTTTTGTTTCTTTGTTATGCATTTATCTCAATGTTGTGTCGTATATATGATTTCATGTTGAATGTATGAAGTCAGAAAGAGAAGTAGAATGAGTTTCAATTGTTTCTCTCTCCGAGGACTCCTACAAGGAGTGTAGTGAACGTCTGCAAGGTGTGCGTTGACAAGGGTTTGAGTTTTATCTCAAAAAGATCAGGAGATATATCGTTGTTCTCATACTAGCAGAAGTGCAAGAGAAGCACAGAGTCGTGAAAGGTGTGCATAGGCTGTTGGAAATCTTAGAACTTATCAACCAAGGGGAAATTTGAAGGAATAATGTTGCAAAGAGTGCATAGGGTCGAAGACTCAAATAACCAAAGGTTATTTGAAAGTTTTCCACAAGGAGTGCGAGCAGGGCTCTTTTTGGGGGCTTGAGTTTGCAAGTGAAATCTCAGGAGGGATAACACCTTTGAAGTGTTCAAAGGGAGATATTTATCGAAACTATAACGTAGAAATTAAGTTCAGGAGGGAGAACACTCAGTCGTTGGGTAGAAGTCGTTAAGGAGTGAATCAGGCGGTCAAAATTCTCCGTGGAGAGCTCACGAAATCATGAGGATCGTAGGATCCAGTAGAGCTATAAGGTGCTTAGGAGTTGGACAAACTCACCACCCTAATATCAAGAATCAACGTGAACCATTGATCATGGTTCAATATGATCCTTTGATCTCATTTCAACCCACATCATTGGATCATTTCACAAATTTGGGGATTAGGCGTGAGTTGCGAGTAGTGCTAGTGTTTAGCCTAGCCTACGGTTAGATGTAGCAGGTTCTAGTGACGAGGGAGCCATACCCGTATCGCATATCAGGTATTGGAGGTTTGGAGAAAGAGGAGTCGAGGGTCATCAGCTCACGAACTCATGAATCACGAAAGGCGCTTGTGCTAAGGCCCGGTTGTGGTCGCATGGAGATGTAAGGCTCGCTCCTGGTGTTAAGTTGTGCAGGGCAGGTTTTCATGAAGGACTTGTGGATTGGATTCGTGAGGTTCCAATAGGGATCTGAGGGAGCCACTTCAGCTCAAGGATAATTTAGAACAATCCTATGCAGATCATGACCAGAGGGTCAGGGTTCTGTGTCATTTTGGTATCAGAGCACAAAACACATTCTTTTCTTTTTGTAGTAGAGAGAAAAGAGGAAATTTTTTCATCCATGCCATCGAGAAGAAAAGATAGGAAAATTCCTGATCCAGTAGTGGAAAGAGAAATGTGTGAGTTATGTGCCAGGTTTGATGCTATGGAGATAGCACAAAGGCACACAGTCGACACTGGGGATATCGCCGAGGTTGAAAGTGAAAATGAAGCTGGAAATGAAGGAGAAGAAGTTACAGTCGAAGATGCTATGGAAGAATGCCTATTCAGGGTTGTTGCAAGGATAGGTGCTAGGGAAAAAATGGACATTCCAGTGTACGAAGGCAACTTTGATGTTGAAGAGATTCTAGACTGGATTAGAGCTCTAGACAAATACTTTGACTATGAGGATGTCGAGGAAGACAAGAAAGTCAAACATGTCGTTACTATACTTAGAGGGCATGCAACACTATGGTGGGATGAACTACAGGCTGACAGACACTGTAAGGGAAAGCAGAAAATCAAAAGCTGGGATAGAATGGTTGCAAATATGAAAACCAAATTTATTCCCAAGGATTATCAAATCACTTTGTTTCGGAGGATGCATAATTTGAGATAGAAGTTGATGTCAGTGAAGGAATACATTGAAGAATTCTACAGGATAAACATCAAAGCAGGTCATCGATAAAGCGATGATGAAAAAGTTGTCAGGTACATAAATGGTCTGTGATATGACATTCAAGATGAGATGAGCATGATGACCATTCAGACTGTGGAAGATGCTTATCAAATAGCTCTGAAAGCTGAAGAGAAGTTGAGCCGGAAGCAAGGTCAAAGAGGCCGAGGCAGAAGTCAAAGAAGAGGAAAGATAATTTCCCAAGACAGGATTCAGAGACCTAAATAAGAGGAGAAGAAACCTCAAACTCAACCTGAGAGGGGAGGAAGCTCATAGAGAAGGAAATATGCTGATAGAAATACTTTTCCTCGAGCCAGAGGAAGAGGAAGAGGTAGAGGAGGTGAAGTGAAATTCTTCGTCTGTGGAAAAATCGGACATAAATCCTATGAGTGTTTAGATAAGAATAAATATGGTGGTGAAACTCACATTTCCAAATCTCAAGGATGGAATTTTGAGACAGAAGACACTAAGGGAGAAAGATCTTTGATGATGAGGAAAGTTATCTTGAAGCCAAAGAAGGAGGCAGAGAACCCAGCCCAAAGAAACAGTCTGTTTAGGAATGCTTGCAAAAATAAGGATAGAGTATGCAAGGTCATAGTGGACAGTGGTAGCACAGGCAATATTGTATCTACAAATATGGTAGAAAAGCTGGAGCTTGATACTGTTGCACATCCAAGCCCATACAGAGTTTCGTGGCTACAAAAAGGACATAAGGTAAATGTCACTAAACAATGTTTAGTTGAATTTAAAATAGGAGGATATAAAGATGAAATATTATGTGATGTCATTACCATGTATGTTTGTCATCTATTGCTGGGTAGACCATGGCAATATGATAGAAACATAGTTTATGATGGGAGAAAGAACACGTACACCCTGGAAAAAAATGGTAGGACTCACATGTTGCTATCGATCAAGGATAACGAAGTGAAAATAGAGATGAACAACACTGTAATTCTCATGAGTGGGAAGGAAATTCTTAATGAGGTTAAGAAGAAGGAAGACACACAATTTATTGTGGTCATGAAGCCCAAAATTGTTTTGACCAGTACGAGAATAGATGATTTACTAGAAGAAATCTAGGAGTTGCTAGGAGAGTTTGCTGATATAGTAGTGGACGAACTTCCTTGTTCGTTCCCACCTATCAAGAGTATAAGTCATCATATCAATCTTATACCTAGAGCTAGTTTTCCAAACAAAGAAGCATATCGGTTGACACCACAGGAAAATGAAGAAGTTAAGAGACAGGTCTAGGACTTAAGGGACAAAGGATTGATTTAGGAGAGCTTGAGTCCATGCACTGTTCCAATNCAAGGGAAATCAATAAGATTACTATCAGATACAAATTTCCATTGCCAAGGATGGATGACTTGATGGATTGCTTGAGTGGAGCAAAGTTTTTTTCAAAGATTGATTTGAAAAGAGGATATCATCAGATTAGAATGAGAGAAGGTGATGAATGGAAGACAACATTCAAGACAAATGAAGGGCTATATGAATGGCTTGTCATGCCATTTGGCTTAACGAATGCACCAAGTACTTTCATGAGGTTGATGAACGAAGTCCTGAAGGATTTCATTTGGAATTTCGTCATTGTATATCTTGATGATATATTAATTTTCAGCAGGACAGAAGCAGAACACTTAAAGCATTTAGCTGCAGTAATGAGGAGATTACAACAAGAGAAATTGCTGATCAATATGAAGAAATCGTCATTTATGAGGACATAAATCATTTATTTGGGTTTTTTTATCTCTGCAAATGAGTTGAAGATGGATCCATATAAGATAGAGGTGATTAAGAATTGGTCATCGCCGAAGAGCGTGTTTGAAATTAAAATATTCCATGGTTTGGCTAGCTTCTATAGGAAATTCATCTGAAACTTCAGTGGAATTAACACACTAATGATGGATATGGTCAAGAAAAGACATAAATCTTTTCACTGGACGAAGGAAGCAGACAAGAGTTTCAACCTGCTGAAGAAGAAGATCACTGAGCAACCAATTTTGGTTTTTCCAGATTTTAACAAGACATTCCAGGTCAGGTGTGACGCGAGTGGATTTGCAATTGGAGCGGTCTTAAGCCAAGATGATAGGCTGGTCGCATATTTCAGTGAAACACTGAATGAAGCAAAGATTAAGTACTCCACATATGACAAGGAGTTCTACACAGTCATACAAGCACTGAAGAAATGGAGACACTATTTGGTTCCCAAGGAGTTTTCTTTGTACAGCGATAATCATGCTTTGCAATTCATGACTCGATAGGAGAAGTTGAACCAAAAACATGCTAAATGGTTTGAATACATGCAGAATTTTACTTTTGTGATTAAGCATATTTCTGGAACTGCTAACAAAGTTGTTGATGCTTTGAGCAGGAAATGTTTTCTTATGCAGGAATTCAGAGTCAGGACTTTGGGTTTTGATAACCTTAAGGAAATGTATAGGGATGATCCAGAATTTAAAGAGGCATATGAGGCATCGAAGAATCCAATTCTCAAAAATAGAAGCCAATGGACTGAATACATGATACGAGATGGATTACTATTCAAAGGAAATCAACTATGTATTCTGAGATGCTCTATGAGGGAGAATTACTGAAGGAAAAACACAACGGAGGATTGGTCGGACACTTCGGTCATGATAAAACGTTCTCAAAGTTGAATAGCTCATATTATTGGCCAGGGATGACAACGGATGTGAGGAAATTTGTGGATAGGTGCAGAATTTGTCATCATACGAAGGGAAAAAGGAAAAACACAGGGTTATACCAACCATTACCCATACCTGAAAGGTCGTGGGACGCAGTGAGCATGGATTTTTTATTGGGACTGCCAAGGACAGAAAGAGGATGTGATTCGATCTTTGTGGTAGTCAAAAAATTTTCAAAAATGGCACATTTCATACCATGCCAGAAAACCAGAGACACAACCCATATTGCAAACATGTTTTTCAAGGAAGTCATCAGACTTCACAGTTTTCCAAAGAGTATCGTGTCTGATTGAGATACCAAGTTTGTAGGACATTTCTGGAGGACCTTATGGAAGAAGTTGGGGACAATTTTGTCTTTTAGCTCAGCGTATCATCCTCAAATGGATGGACAGACTGAGGTAGTAAATAGGAGCTTGGGAGATTTGTTGAGGAGCTTAGTGACTAAACACCACAGTCAATGGGATCACATTCTGCCACAGGCGGAATTCACTTACAATGATTCACTCAATAGAAGCACAGGGCAAATTCCATTCCAAATTGTATATGGAATGCAACCAAGGGGAGTCTCTGAATTGAAAGATGAAGAACAAGCTGAATTTAGAAGTGCTAGTGCAGAGGACTTTGTGGAAGGAATGAAAGAGCTTCACAGCCGAGTTAAGGAGAAATTACAGAGTTCAAGTCAATAATACAAGCAGAGAGTAGATCAAAACAGGTGAGAACTTCAATTTGAAGTTGGTGATCTGATTCTTGCACATATGAGGAAGGAGATTTTCCCAAGGAGAATGTATAACAAGATGATGATGAAAAAGATTGGACCATGCAAGGTCATAAGGAAATTTGAGGCAAACGCATATGAGATTGAATTACCTGATGGGGTCAGAATCTCACCAATATTCAATGTCATGGACTTTTACCCATACAGAGATGGAGAAGCAGGAGCAAAATATGAGCAAGAAGAAGTTCAATGGACAAAACAAATGCTTGTAGCTAAAAAGTCGTAGATGGAAAGTATAATTGACAAAAGGATTAGCAGAAAGACCAGGAGAAAGGAGTATTTTGAATACTTGGTCAAGTGGAAGGGACATCCAATTGAAGATGCCAGTTGGGAGGATGAAGCACGAATTCATAGGCATGGACAGACCATACAAGAGCTCATGAACAAGATTTCATGAAAATTTTCAAGCAAGGGAGTATGATGCAGGAGCATCATACCCAGCCAGCCAAGCAAGCATAAATGCGGAAGACAGCTGGAAATACACCAGTGCACATTTTGAAATGTTTTGAAAAATTAATGAGCGGATATTAATGTAATATCTAGGGGAAGCGTACTTACATTTATATCTTGGAGTTGTGAATAGATCTTGAGCAATTGCTATCATCCATTGAATGTAATAGGCATTTAAGTCTGTTTAATGAAAGTAGTTAGATTTGATTTAATAGATTAGACAATTTAGAAGCGTAGGAGGGAAAATAGATATAGACACCCTCACCCTTGTATCATTGTAACAAGAACATTATTATCATTTAGAATTCATAAGCTGTAGAGCTATATTAGAGAGTTGTAGAGAAGAACCCATGTACTAGAGCACTTGAGTTAATATATGAAACTTTGACTCATTTTT
>JASDQU010222341.1:0-17730 GCA_032191745.1 Picea mariana
AAACAATATAATTTATTAACCCTATTAAATTTATTACCCTTCTCATTCAATGTGATAGGTAATTAATTTAATTAATTAAAATTATAACAATTAATTAACTAATAAATATTTAATTAATATTATTATGTCAATCATTGTTTAGTTAAAACCATGTTAAGACAATTAATCACCTAATTAATTTTTCTTAATAATCCCTAAGCATATTTCAACTAGGGTTGTTACAGGCATTACATTGCAAAGTGTGGAAACTAGGAGCATGTCACTCTATGTATGAAGGATAGGTGCGACAACCCCTTAAAGTACCTTTTTGGAGTGATTTTTCAAATTTTTCACTTGCAGACTGAGGGTAAATTATTAGATTTTATCAGTGACACTGGGAGAGATGGATATGACACCTATTCTACAGTCAAACTTGGTGGTAATATTCACACCATACAATTATTTTTATTGGAAGTCGATGAAAGAATTCCAACTCAGAAGGAAAGGAATATACAATTTTATGACGGGGACAGAAAAAAAAACCTACATCAGTAATTGAGAAGACCAGATGGGTGAACCGAAAGGATCGAGCCACATGAATTCTTATTGAATTGATTTCAACTAATCTATGGTTTCATGTTGCTGCATGAAAGACTCCAAATGTGATCTGGACCACCTTGGAAAGTCTGTTTGGAAAGAAGGATGAGATGAGAGGTCATATGCTTGAGGTAGAGTTGAATACTTTGGATCCTAAAAGTTTTGATAATATACATGATTTCTTTACCAAGTTTAAATATTTTATATTGAGCTTGGAATATTGTGGTATTGATAAATCTACACAAGTATATCAACTTATTCTAACAATCTTGGCTAAGGTAGGACCAAAATATGTTGTCTATGTTTCCACTTTCCATTCTGGAAGATATGTCTTAGGAACAAAGTGGAAGATGCATACCATGGAGAAATTCATTGATTCTCTCACACATGAGAAGAAAAAAATCATTCAGATGGGCCCAATCAAGGATCCCAAAGCACATGCACTCACCATGCATGATCGTAAAGGATCATCCAAACATAATGAAAAGGAGAAACAAGATGAGAAGGAGGGATATTCCAAACCCTTCAACAATTCTTTGGGTTCCATAGACTCTTTAGATTCCAAGAAGAAGAAGAAGGGAAAGTAGTGCACTTACTACAATAAACCAAATCATGAAGAATCCACATGCATGAAGAAGAAAATTGATCTTATGGCACATGTACTTCAACAAAACAACCTTGGAAACTTCATTCCTAAAGGAGTCAAGAAGTATAAAGAAGAAGATCCTTCTCCTAGGAAAGGTAATCATCATGCTCTTGTTGCAATTAATTCCTCATCCGATTCATGGATTATATATTTTGTTGCATCACATCATATGGAAGTGAAAGAGGAATTTTTTAATTTTTTGAGTTCATGCTCAAGACCCCTTATTCTCATGGGGGATGATACTCCAATGGAAGTAGTAGGAGAGGGAAGAGTGGAACTCCATATATAATGGTAGATTTGAGAATGTTTTACATATTTCAAATATTTCTATGAATATTATCTCAGTTTATCAGATCACTCAGAAAGGTAAAAGGTTGAATTTACATCAGATTCAATTTCTATACTTGATATGCATGACAATTCCATCATTGTAATTGGTGAGGTGGATCACAAATACAGGTTGTATAAATTCACTAACTTTGTTGACGATGACTCCTCCTTTCTACTTACACATAAGAAGGGTAATTTTCATGCACCTCCAATGCACCATAAAAATACTATTGTTCTTCCATCAGTTTCAAACATCAGAGATGATTCCATACACTTAGATTATGTACATCAAAATAAGAAGGTTGTACAGCCAGATAAGAAGCCAACACCGAAGCTTCAACAAATTCCCAATAAGGAACATTTCACACTTCAGAAATAGGTGTTCATGCAGGGAATCCATTAGATTCAAGGAGGACTCATTCTCAGCATGAGGATCCTTCTCATGTACGTTCATCTTCTAAACCAGCGATGCCCATGCATTGATATATGGTTCAATCTATTGATCCGAATACATACAATAAGGATATGGGAAATCAATTATGGAAAGCAACCATGCATAAGGAGTATGAATCACTCATAGAGAGCCAAACTTGAGATTTGGTTCCACTTCCACCAGAAAGGAATATTTTCAGTTCAGATGGGTCCACATGATCAAGAGGTACAAGGCCATAAATATTTCCAAAGGACTTCATCTGATCCATAAATATTTCTACACTTCACAAATAATTTCATTGAGTAGAAGTTTCATACTTTGTGGGATTGTCTTGGAGTGAAGAACACTGTTTCCTAACACCTACCTTTTCTTCTTTTGATGCATTATATTTTGAGGGGGGGGGGTTTGTTCCCACATGGTTTTCCCTCTTTCCTCATTTTTTCTAGTGTTCATTAGTTGCATTGTACATGAGTACCTAATATGTACTAGTAGCTGAGACTCATTGTTTACTCCATAGTGATATTCAGGGGGTGTTTTGGAGGAATTTCTATTTTCGACACACTAGTTTAGTGGGAGTTAATTGACTAGTTCTATTTTAGACTTTCTATTTAGACCATCACTATTATGCATGCATGCATTCCTAAGGAAAGATAACTTATTGATTGTTTTTCTTAATTATGGAATGTTCTTCCCTATATATGAGTGTATTCCACTCATTCATTGTATCATATTGATCATCATCTATGTATCAATCATTCATTCATTGGTTAGCTCATTGGAGTAATGTGAATATATATCTCATTCTTCCATATTGAATCTCTCGTCCTTTCTTGATAAGATTTATTTATATTTTCTTTAGCTATATCTATTGTGCAGGTTCTATGAAACATTGAAAAAAGGTTTTCATGACCTTTTTGTTGAAGGGGTTGGTTCTTTTCAACCAATCTAGATACATGATATGCCTAAGGGTGGGAGGAATTTATTTGTGAAGATGTCGCATGAAGAATATGAAGGGATCTGTTATAATTTTTCTTGATTGGGTAGTGTGGAGGCACCCCCATAGGTGAAGAAACAATATTTGTGTGCTCTTCTACAATATGCTTCTACTGGATAGAAAGGTCTTAGGCCAAGGATGCAGTGGTTTCAATTTCCTTTTGCTCACCTTTTGACGAGATCATGAAGAGGCTAAAATTTGAAGTAAGTGAGATTACTTTGCAGCATTGTTTTGTCAGAACATTAGTCAAAACTACCTTTGGTATCTTGTAGAGCTGACCCCATAGAGTAACAATGACACTACAGGGTCAAGACTCATAAACAACATGGAAATTCCATATATATGGTTGTCCTAACAGAACATTATAGAATTCCAGTGGAGAAACATCACATAGTACCTCATCCTTGAAGGGATTGATGTCGTAGGACAAGAGACACTATTGGCTGACACAAAGTTATTGACCCTGGTGAAGCCACCCAATGTTGTATGGATACGAGTGTGGTGTTGCTGGAAAATCCAACTGATTGATGATGTCTACTGATATTAGGTTCTTCTAGTTTCCATTATCAATAATAAAATGTAGTGGGGTCCCCTTCACCCACATCTATGAATGGAAGAGGTGCTCCCCCTCCTCATGATCCTCTAGTTATTTTGGTTGGATTGTTTTGGTCATGATGGTAGTCGTGGGTTCTGCAATGATATATCTCCTTTTATTATTTTATGAATCAGATTCCAAGTTAGGGCTTAAATCTATTTCTTTGAGCTCGACTGCCAATGATTGTTTTGAGCAACATTCATCGATGTTGTGCCAAGGGATTTTGTGGAATTCACACCGCTTCACATTACTCTTATTTTCATGTGGCTTGGACTATTTGTCTTGAGGTTGGATATTCTATGGGTTAGGGATGCCTTTACCATACTTTGGTTGTTGTGGATTTGCAGACCCAAATTCATGCTTGTTTTGTTGCTTAAATTTCTTCTCGATTTTGACAACATATCGATAAGTGACTCCCACTGATGATATGTCCATAAATTCCATTTTGGTTTGGATGTACCTATGTAGAGCCCCATGATATTTCAGAACTAGATGTTGCTTGGAGTCTTTGATACCCATATTACTTCACAAAGTATGGAAAGTGTTTGTGAACTCCATAACTGTTTGGCCCCTCTCTTGATGCAACATGGTCTATATAATTTATTGGTCATCATAGTTTCCAACAGGGTAATATTGTTCCTTGACTGCATCCATAAAAAAATCCCAAGTGGGATCGAACTCAAATATTCCAGAATCCTTCGTGGAATTTTTCTCCCAGTAAGTTTCCCACCAATGTTTGACATGGGGGACAACCTTAAGGAGTGAAAAGGTTCTATTTTCTCTATCGAAAAAATTGTGGATAGAGAAATAACCTTCCAACATATTTAACCATTTTTCAAAAGCATCGGCATCGATCAGACCTTTAAATATGGTAATATAAAAATTAACTTGTACCTTGAATGGGGTGATGTCTCCACAATGAATTCTTGACGAAGACACACCTACTATTGTCAGAAATCGTTGAATTATTTAGGAAACATTATCCAACATGCCTTTCCTCTATTGTGCAAGGGATTCTATGAGAAACAATTTGATAGGATCTCCTACTTCTTCTCTCTTTTTTCCACCATGGGAGGTTTCGTGGGCTGGTGAGGGTGACTTCCCTCAAGAGAAACTAGCTCGAGACCCAAGTCTCTATACCCTGATCTCGTCGGGGACATGCACTAAGAAATGACAAGGAGCAAACTGCTTTAATACCACTAATCCAGATTATTTTGAGAATGAAACGAAGGTGGAGATATAACAATGAAATAATAGAGATATTGCAATAAATACAAACATGGATGATGGAAAATTATTTTGAAATGTAGAAACCTTGAAAATCTTACTGGTCCTTTATATGTCAACTATAAATTTTTGGAAATATTTTTGTTAAAATATTCAAATTTCTGAGGATTTTATATAGTTTTTATAAAATTTTGGTGATTTTTAAGGTAAAATATTTTTTTCCTATAAAATTTGGGTGAATAATTTTTAGAATGACGAATCATTTTTTGGGAAAAAGAATGGAAAATTATCCCATGGGCGAAATTTATCCCCTAAAAGTTTCCCTGAATACAAATATACAATAATACACAATTTCTATTAATGAGAGAAATGTACAGAAACTATAAAAATACAGAGTGAATAAACTCACTAGAATGGTGGCAACTTATCTTTGAGAAGAGATGTGACTGTTTGTTATAGGATTAATCAGTAAATGCGGACATAAACAAATCTCCCTAGATCCACCTAGATCTAGAACAAAATAGAGCAGAATTTGATGCTTTCCCTAAGCTCTAATTATTGAGTTTACTAGTTAACAAGAGATAGACAACATACCGTTTAAATGTTGTTTCCTCTTTCCATTTCCATCCTAGCTCCACTCTGGTGCTCCTGTGATATTGGATCTGCAAGGGAACATAAGACAACCAAAGTGAAAGAAACACATTGAACTCAACAAGAACCTATGTATGCGATCAAGGAATCATACAATAAAACAAGAATGGTTTTATGGGAAAGAAACATATTGTTGTATCATATTAAAATGAAAGTGGAGATTACAACCAAAAGCCTTGATTTCATAAGGTCCCCTTTCGATGGCCCTTTTCTCCAACACACACACTTTCTCCAACCTTGAATAGAGAATATCCACAATGACTTGATGAACTAAAATGACGCTCTCAAGAATGATCCAATGCATAATTCTCCACACAATTCTTAGCCTATTCAACCTTAGTATTTTCCATGAGAGATCCCTCTTTATATAGTGTGAAAGAGGGATGGATGAGGAGATTAGGATGATCCCACCAAATCAAAAAAGTAAGTAAGATCCAAACCGTTTGGAGGCCACCTCATCTTCTAGAAGATCCCCTTCTAGCACATTCGTGAAAGTTGACCTTTTCTTAGCTTTTGACATCCTTGCACCCTAGGTATAATGCAGCCTATGGAGACATCACAGTATAGCTTTAGACAAGGGGGTGATGATCATGCATCGCCACACCCTATGTATGGTGCAACCTGTGATGACATTCCTCAATAGGGTTTTTGAGAAGAAAAAGCCAGTCACTTTCCTCATGGAGAAAGAATTTTTTTATCATTTCATGGGAACATGAGCACATTTTATCAATGATCACTGGGGTGAAAAAAATAATGTGTAATAGAATACCCCCAAAGTATGAAGTTGGAACTTGTGACAACTGAAATACTTTGTAGAATGTGTGTGTCGGAAACAAGGAGCGCATCGATTAGGAACCTGCAAACAATCAAGCCTCTGCATAATAATATACCATCATCCAAGGTAGGAATTCCCATACTCAGAGTACATAAATGTCAAGTGAGTCATGGCCACTAAATGTACACTATGGATCCATGTCATTATGAACCGGCATAGCCACTAAGAATACGTTGTGGATATAGGCTCTAAAAGGACTCAAATTCGGACATAGACATGAGACATACAAAGTGGATCTATGTGTCAATACAAATCATGAATACTCCATCACAACTTGGAACATAATGATAAGATCCAGGGTCTTCATTTCCGTCATCTATAAGTATGATTTTATCCATGTGATTATAGGTGTTGAAGTTGAACATGGTAGAAACCACTTGATTACCAGTCATTAATGAAAATCGTTAACAAGTGCGAGGGAAAACACAATTGATGTTAATGACTCCCAAGGTACCCCAGTACAATTCAAATAATGTGAATAAATGATTTGAAGTTGAAAACTCAATGGAATCTTTCAATCATGGGTCAATGATGTGAACCCACTATTGAAAGCGAAGAAACCTACCATTGAGGCATGCAAGCTCTAAGGTACTAAATGATTTCTAAGTCTCATTCCTGGATAATGTGTTGAATTCGATAGGAAAAGACTCATCACAGGAGGGCCTTGATGTATCCCCCATCAATGACATGAAATATGTAAAATATTTGAGGTATATTAGAGTATGAAGTGATTCGAAGCTGACACAGGGAAGGTCAACATGGTAGAAAATTTATAGTTGTAGATGGCCGACTAGATAGAAGGCTTGTTTAGGTTGGACTTCTCTTGAACATATGAATGACACAATAATGGTCTTGGTAGCACTGAATCAACGAGGACCCAACATATGGACATGCATATGGTAAAATGCGAGACAAATGGATTTCCCAACCCGGATCCAATGATGAAGGGGGGTGTCATGTTCAAGAACGACTATTACTGCCACTAACACAGATATAGAGACACAATTATTTCCCAAAATTTCCCCCACCATTTCTGGTGAGTACCTCTTTATTTTTACACAAGATTGAGGAGGATAACATATGCTTGTTGATGTAAGCTCATGTTTTGAACGAGTCCCTCGGAGTATGTTTAATGAACCCTAATAAGGAGTGGTTTGGTCTCGTATGGGTTCTTCGATGTTTGTTTAACGAGTCCAAAGAAAGAAATCTCATGTGGTTTTTCAATTTTAGAGAGTCTGAAAAACACTTAAAGAGAACTCCATCAGTTCCTTTTTTGTAAACTAATTCAATGAGACTGAAAAAATGATAACCTATAGCTCATCAAATATTTTCTTCGAATACTTTTGTGAGCGTGAAAATAACAAGGTTGCTCAACAATCTTTTCATGTTTCGAGAGTCTGAAAAGAGCTTAAAGGGAACTCCAGGGGGTTCCTTTTTTGTATAACCTTTACAAGTCCAAAAAGGTGATAAAAGTATAATTGATTACATTCTCATTGATTTACGAGCACAATAAAGAATGAAAACTAAGCTTGGAGTTTTTCCCGAAAAACTCTAAAAGGATCTGTACATGCGACAAATGTATAAAAACAAACCAAAAAATGGATCCTCGTTTCAACGTTTCACTCCTAGACTTTTTATTTGCAAAAATCAACCACTTGCAAAGTTGTTAGGAGTTTAGGGTTTGGATGAAATATATTAAAATAATATAATATTCAAATGAATAGTAATAAAATCATTAAAATGATTAAAATCTCACATTTCACTACTTCATTTGTAATTTCACCCAAACCTTTGCTCCAAAACCTCTTTTTACCTGAATTTTCCACTGCAGATTGTGGAGTGCACAACTAGACATTCGATGAATCATATCCACAGAAAAGGTAATCTCCATTAATTCTATCTTTCCATGGATTAACATTTGTTTTTCATTGGTTAAAAATAGGCTTTTGGGTTGATTTCTTGGGGATGAGCAGAGGTCGTCACAGGCTCCCTATATTAGGGCCTCTGACAATATAAGATCACTAAAGGCAACCCTAAATCCATCTTGCGACGACGCCGCACTGTGAAAATTACTAGGCATGCGACGTGCGTAGCCCAAAAAGTTTTAAAGATGAATTTTCCAACAAAAATTCTCCAGGGAAGAAAATTATGATGCTAATCTCCTTTTAATGCTCTTTGGCAGGTCTTCCATGGTCAAAATGTTGGAATGGCATGAAAGAGAGCACGAGGAGGAAGACTACTTTGTTAGGAATGACCCGAGAATGGTAATGGCCCTCTATTAGTGTGGATTGTTGAAATTCTTCAAGATCTAAGGTATGAGATCCCAACTGAGACTCCTTGAGTACCTGGTTCACATGTGGGATGTGAACGAGAAGAAATTTCATGTGGGGGCCCACATTCTTACCATAGATATCAAGGATATCTACTTCTTAGCAAGACTATCTCATTGTGGGTCCTAAGTAACACTTACAGGTAGTAGGGGTGGTGGTGAACCTATGAACCACTACATTAGTCAACATTGTGTGTCGGGAACCTAGAGACATAGCGGGAAAGTCACTATTAGAGATGTCCGAGAATTTCCTCTATGGACCATCCTCTATACCATCACATGCATGGCAAGGAGTGAATCTCCTCATATGGCTCTTTAGAGCTATTTTCAGTATGCATTGAAGTGTATGGAGCCCCGTGTATTTAACTGGTGTGAGGGGGTTCTAAAGAGTATGAAAAAACAACTGGCAAAGTGCAGGAGTGGGGAATTGAAACAGTTTGGATACGGTTCTATTTTGGTATCCTTCTTCCTAGAGAGGGTCCCAGTTTTGTGCTTGCATATAGAGTGGGGTATCCCTACCCCACAGGATCCGAGAATGAAGAGGTGGGTCGACCTCATGGAACAACATGCAGCCGGTACCATCGTTAAATATAACAATGTCTTCTTCGACTGGTTGAGAAATTAGATGCCCATGGTCGATGACTATGAATATGTCAGGCTAGACTTCCATGGAGACACAAACCTAGCTCTTCCACAAGGTTCCCAATGGGGGGACATAGGTAAGAAGGACATTTTGTTTATATCATGTTTTTGTTATTTTTAATGATATAAAATGTTTTTTATGTTGTTTATCCAATGAATAATCAAATGCTCTTTGATGATGTAGACGTGGGACCTTATCATCCTCCAAGTTCATCCCCTATCCATAGGCAAGGGGAGATAGGTTCCATAGTGGGAGTAGCTGCTACCGACTACGAGACCACAGAACAAAATTTGGAGGGACTTATAATGAACATCCCAAATGCCTCTATAGATGATATTCCGAGGCATTATCAGTGCCACACAGTGGGTGTATCTACTTCCATTGATCGACTACTCCGTAGCATAGCACGGTCAGTCGCATGTTATAGTGAGCAACATCCTTGATGCTCTATTGTATATGAAGCCATGTGCTTCACATTTTTGATATTTTGGTCTTCGAACAAAAACACTTTTTGTAAAATTTTATCATTATATATATATGGGGCTTCTACCGGCTTACTTGTTGTATATACAAAGTGTGATTGGATTTTGTAAATGTCTCAAATGTCTTTCTAACACATAATTAGCCAAAGCATATGTTAATGTATTTAGACATCTAGGAATGTGTTGATATTCAGTATAATCAAAATGACATTCCAAGAGGCGAATTCATAAATATACCCTTAGTAAAGTAGGACTTCGAATGGAATAAACGTTACTCAGCTGTAGAACTACTAACTGCTAATTGAGTCATACAACAATATGATGAATTCCAAGTAAAACAACATTGGTCAATAATTTGACGACTGCACTGTATTTCGTGATATTGTTAGTTGCACGACCAAGGAAAACACCATGTAGACTAATCAGTTCATCTGTAGGTGCATAGATTGCCTAAGAAACAGATGCTAAGTTTTGAGTACTGTGAATAGTGCCATCAGTGAAGCCAAGGTAGGGTAGTGAATACATCGACATCTGAAAACCAAGAACAACTCAAGGTAAGAAGCTGAAGGTTGAAACCAAACAACGAAAAAACACACAAGAGTATTATACACTAAAAGTACAATCACTCATGCAAAAATGACTTAAGCATAGTATTTCTTCAAGTAAATCCTATTTCTGGGTTCACTCAAAGGAACTCCATCATAATCCACTAGATCATAAGCTCCCTTCTCCAACACTCATTTGACAATATAAGGACCCCACCACATGGGCTCTAATTTACCGGTCCTTAGAAAATCATGATCTTGCTCATAAAGAAGAACTAGATCACCTTCAGAAAAAACATGTGGCTTGACATGCATGTCATATTGGGCTTTAACATGTTTCTTCTAAGTTTCAATAATTAAGGTGGCATCACGATGGGTTTCCTCTAATTGCATCAGATACAATAGACATTCCTCTTCAACATAGGTATTTGGGAGAAGTTCAATGACCAGTTTCAAAGACGATATCTCACATTCAATTGACAAAATTTATTCGATACCATGTACTAATTGAAATGGTGTGAATCCCATGGAAGACTTAACGGATTTCCAATAGGCCCATAATGCCGAGAACAACATTGTGTGCCAATTTTTCTTATGAATTCCTATCATCTGTCTAAGCATAGTAGTGATAAATTTGTTAATTTCTTCAACCTAGCCATTGGCTTGTGGATAATAGGGGGTTGAGTTTCATGGCGAAGACCCAACTTTTTAGTGAGTTCGGACATCATAAAATTTTGAAAATGACTATCGTGATTAGTAATGATGGCTTGAGGGACACCAAATCTATTAATGATATGATTGAATATGAACAATGCTACAGTTTTCCCAGTGTTATCAAATGTAGGCATTGCCTCGGCCCATTTAGTGAAATAGTCCACATCTACAATGATGTATCCATGCCTCCCGACCGAGTGAGGGTTACATGTCATGAAGTCAATGCCCCATTTGGTGAATGATTCGATGAAAAATATAGGGTGGAGAGGATCAGGGTGAGATCGGATCTTGTTATTATAAGTTTGACAAGCATGGCATTTCTAGACAGTAGTAATGCAATCCTTAAACAACGAAGGCCAAAAATAGTGAGCTCATAAGATCTTTTGGGTAGTGGCATACCTAGACATATGACTACCACATGCTCCAGAGAGACATTCATTCAGATCTTTCTTAGCTTCATCATAGGTGAGACATCGTCAAAATATGGAGTCAATACCATGGCGATAAAGGGTGTCACCGAGGATGATGTATTGACGGGCTTCATACTGGATACGACGACGATCTATACTAGATAGATCGAGCTGGAAAGTTTGATTCTGGATATAGATGATAATATATTTGTACCATACGTCATCAAAACTAATCATAAAAATGGGTTCATCGGGAAAGGAATCCTCTGCCACATTTTATGTCTCAGTGGAGGGAAGGTCACATACCAATTCAGAAAAAACCAAATATTTCTTGGACTTGGCACGTTCAAATTCCAAGTCAAAATCCTAGAGAATAACAATCCATTTGGATTAATTTCCCCCCAACAATTGTCGGGTAAGGATATGTTGCATGGGGTTGCAATCAGAAATAACGGTGGTTCTGTGTAATAAGATATAGTGACGAAAATGTTGGACAGATTGAATAGCTGCCAAGGACAATTTCTCCACATGTAGGTATTTGGTCTCGGTAGTCGTGAGACTCCGAATCAAATAATATATCACATATTCATCATGTGAGTCATCCTCTTGGACTAATACCATAGCAATAGTATATTACGAAGAAAATAATTATAGGAAATAATCTCAGCTATAGTCAAGGGGAAACAACAGTGGTGTACGGGTTAAGGGTAATTTCAAAGATTCAAAGGGTTTTTTTGCAGTATCATCCCATACGAAATTGTAACCTTTCTTGAGGAGTTGAGTGAATCCTTTCATTAGTTTAGTGTAATTGGGGATGAATCAACATGAGAATTTTTCCTTCCCTTGTAAACTCTGGAGCTGGCGTAACGTGGAAGGAGGAGGTAGATTAAGAATAGCCTCAACTTCAAGGGGTCTACCCAAATCCCATGTATAGACACAATGAAACCAAGAATTCGATCATATTCCACACAAAAAATACATTTGTGTGGATTCAAACATATGCAATAATAACAACAGCGTAGGAAAATGGCCCGTAAATGTGTCGTGTGATCTTGACGATGCATGGAATGTGTCGAAAGATAGTCGAGATAGGGTTGCACAATGTGGTTAATATCATGAAAATCGTAAGACATAGCGCGTTGAAAGGTTGCACCAACATTTTTGAGACCGAAGGGTAGTTTCCAGTAGGCAAAGGTTCCCCAAGGGAAAATAAAAGTGGTCTTGTGTTAATCCATTGGTAAAATATTAATTTGATTATAGCCGAAGAAACCATCCATCAAGGAGAATATTTCACTCCCGACACAGCCGTCAAGGATGTGTTCAACGAAAGGGATGGGGTAATTGTCCTTAGGACAAGCCTTATTTATATCCCTATAATCTACATGAATTTGGATCATACCTTGTTTCTTATTTATCAGAACGATATTCGATACCCAATTTGTCAAAGCCACAGGATAGACAAAGCCAGCTTTAAGAAGTTTTTCAACTTCAATATTGATAGCAATGACTTTGCGTGGATGCACTAGGCGAAGTCTCTGCCAAATGATTTTAGTGTCTAGGTACGTCTTAATCTCATGCACAATGATATTGGGATAAATGCCTAGCATTTCTTCATAACTCCAGGCGAAAATGACAAAAATTTCTTGAAAAGGGGATTTATAGGTGTGTACCTCATCATTATAACATGAGGCACATATATGAACATTTCCCATGACTTCAGGTTTAACTGATATGTCGAGAGGAACGGTAGGTGAAATGTTTCTTAGGTTCCCTCCATACAACACATCATGTGTTGCCTCAGAAACAGAAGAAATAACAACAATGGTCGACGAAGTCGAAATCCATTGGTAGCTCTCTATGGTGTCACGTTCTAGGAAGAGGATAGAACGATGATGCCCATTGTCCCATGGAGTTTCTTCCATAGACATGATTGACATGATCATCTCATCAGTATGAAAGATCATGTGAAATGAATCGGGAGATGAATCACAGAGAGAAGGAGGAGAGGGGGTTGCCGATTGAATGGCTCGATAAGCGAATTTGACCAGAATTAAAGGCATCTTGTCACCATAATGAAGACAATCACCAGGGTTAGGTACTATCCACAGGTCATATGACATAATGGTTTCATGAATAGTGGTGTAGATCATGTTAATAGAGGCAACAAAAGGAGGGGGACTATCGGGTGGTGGGATTGGAAATGTACCCATCAAAGTTGAATCTTTCAAGAGACCCACGCCGACATTCTCGTAACTAGGAGGCATCTTCGAGATAAAGGGTACATTGCTAGCATGGAAATCTAAATTAAAGAAGGCCAGTTGATCAACAGTAACCACCTTTCCTTGGTGAAGGAAACGTAACACACGTAAAAGGGTAGACACAACTGCATGCATGAAATCAATCCAACTATGACCAAGTAAAAGGTTATAATCAAGAGGTGCATCAAATACCTCAACCTCGACATTGACTGATTTACCTTCCAATGTAATAGACAATGATGGGAAAACACCGTAGGTTTTAAAACCTGTACCATTGAATGCCTTAAGTGTATTGTGTGATTTGATGAGGGCAGGAGAGCCAATAGCTTTCCAACAAGTAATGGACATAACACAAGTGGAGGCTCCTTCATCAATAACAATTCTACAAATATTCTTGTTTTCAACAACAACTTGGATCTGAAATGCTAATTGGGGAGGAAGTCTTGGAATGTGATCTTCCAAGTCAAAGATTATTAGATTAGTATCGTTAGGATCAATTCCACCAATGGCCTTTAATAATGACTTCCATTGAGTAGGACAACTTTGAAGGACTTAGAGAATCGACATTGCAAAGGGTGCTTGCGCAAGGTCTTCTACAATATTTTAGTTTTGTGTAGCATGTGCATGAGGATTAAATGAAGACTTTCGAACAATGCACCTGGGAGGAGGGCGAAGAACTGTATCGAGATCTGGTCGTTCGAGATGAAAAGGGTCGTTTGGAGGTGAATTTGGGGGAGGAGGTTGAACCAATGAAGGTGGTAAATCATCAACTTTCTCCTTCGACAGAGAGTAATCTTTGGCTCGAGTTGAGATTGCAACTTTGTTCTTTTTATAATCATCAATACACATAAGGTAGAGGTATAGGGTTGTTCACAAATGACCAATTGGGCCTGCTACTAAGAAGGAAACGGTTGTGACAAGACGACAAGTGTAGGAGGTTTCCCATTCCCTTGGAGGAACTTAGTAACCTCAGTGCGTCATGGACAATCTTTCATGTAGTGATCATCACCACAGATAAGACATGGGTAATGAGGTTTATGTTTATCTTTCTCATGAATGGTTTGTGTTTTGGATTCGTCAGATGGTTGATTGTTATTTTTTTCCTCCTTATTTTTACCCTTCCCTTTCTTTTTATTTTGATTATTTTCGATGGGTATGGATTGAACTGAATTAACCTCAACAGTTTTATCGGTGGAAGGAGTATGAGTAGGAGTATTATGTACATTCGAAGAAGTAGATTTGGGATTGTTTTGAATGGCATGCACAAATTGAGTCTCATCATTAAAGGTGCCAATCACACCATCAACAACATAAGAAGTTATTGGGGGTGTTGGGGTAGGATTTTTGGAAGGACGAGGGGAGTTAGGGATCAAGTTATAAAGTGTTCCCGTTTGTGAATAAACGAGATCTAGATACTGAGCACGACTAATCGTCTGCTCTTCAGTGATGACATTTCCCATGGTCACATCATGGGCTGTGGGCCCAATGAGTGATATGGTAAACCACTTAGCCAACAGTTGGTCAGGAAGGGGAACTTTGATTAGGCATCTTCTCCTCCTCCACTTATGGATGTGATCAGAAATATGAGTGGAAGAATATTGTTTAAAAGAACTCAAAATTTTGGTTCTTGTCTCGTATTGAATTGGCAAATGGTAATGTGTTAAGAAGGCCATGGTGAGGTTATTAAATTCATTAAATAAACCGTGTGGTAAGTCAATGTACTGTTTGGCTTTCAAACCTGTGAGATTTCACTTGAAAAGTTGTAATCTTATGGAGTCATCCATCAATGAGTTGGATGAACACCACATATGAAAAGTCATAACATGATTATTTGGATCTTCTCCTGCTCGACTGTAAAACTTGGGAATGTCATACAGTAGTTTGGTCGAGATGACGGGCCAATAAGGAGAGTGCAAGATATGATCATTCAAAATCCTAGAAAGATCCGGTAAATCCAAAGTGGCCAGAAAAGGCAACTGTCTGTTCACTTGAGGAAAGTAGTAGTTTTGAGGAGGAAGTCTCGTAGGTATACCAGTAGGACCATAAGTAATCTATAAGTAATTAGACAGTCCTGACAGATTCGGTTGTGGAGGATTTTGAGGCAAATAGCCAACAAGGTTGGGTTGAGTAGGTATGTTTCCTTGGAAAGGAACATTAGATTGAAATTTTTGACCCCAAGTGGGATTCAAAGAACATGGATATGGTTGACCGAGGTTATGGGGTACAAAGGAATTAATTTAAGGATGTTTCCCCCCAGACGGTTGTAGATTTCCTTGGAAATGAATATTCTAAGGTTGCTATTGTAACACAGGTACATGCTGTCCATAAATGGGGTTATAGACTCCAACTTGAGGTTTCCCCCCAAGCTGCGGTTGTCCCCCAATATCAAGTTTCCCCCCAGCTTGAGGTTGACCTCCAACTAGAATATGAAAACTAGAAGTGACAGAATGACTGGTGCCCAAAACTGGATTGAGGCCACTAGGGCTAGAATGATTAGATCTTCCTAACAAAGGTGGAGGAGGAACGTAAGGCCCTCCGGAGAGAACCTAGGTAGGTGTAGGAACAAAATGACTTGCAACATTATACCCAGGAGGAACAAAGAGGCTAGACCCTCTAGATGGATTATGGGTAGGAATAGCAATGGAAGTGTTAAAAGCATTATACCCAGGAGGAAGTGATGGATTTGATCTAGGTGGAAGTGTTGTTCCAATAGGAGCTTGGGTGACAACCACATTTCCATCAGAAATAGTCGTAGCTTGTGGGACCATAGTCACTATGGGTCATCTGGAGAGAAAGAATCAAGTGAGAACCAACCAACAATTGGTCTGAAACTATGGTGACACTACTGGTAGCACCAGTAAAATGGTCTAAAGGTATCTTATAGGTAACAAATGTCTCATCACTTGTGATTCCATAGGTTGATTGGGACTCGCTCCTAGGTTGTCGTAAAGATCACGTATTGTCAAAGGGATGTAACTAGGATTAAAAATTTTGGCAGTGTGATCCGGGGTCTGAAATGATTCACTTTCAAAAAGTGGATCTTCTACTCTAGATCTTGCGTTAGGTGTAGTAGGTACTCTAGTACTTTCAAAAAAAAAAATTATCCAGAAGAATTCATCCAAAGTAAATGCGTGTCTCGTCTAATACTCAATAACAGATTTGGGGGAAGTCAGAATGTCTCTAAAGAATCAGAAAAAATTCAAAATCCTTCCAAAGACTGTGTGCTTCCAACCTCATAAGCTACTTTGTTATTGACTACTCCCTCAAGAGAGCCTTCTAGTGAATTAGGAAGCAAAGGGAGGTAATCATCCAAATCTTCTGAGGGTATCCCTTGCATACTACATGAACAACAAAGGCCGATGTTGTCTGAACAAAGTAAAGAACAAAAAAAATATATGGCCAACTAGAGAAACAAACAACACTCACTAATAAAATCTAGGAATCAAACCAAGAAAACAAACCTTCTTATTTCAAAGTCACTAGTTGGTGATGAAATCCAACATCATGAAATCAAGACAAGAATGGGTTGGGATAAATCGGGTGGAAAATTTACATTGATGACCTGCTTAACGGACTTACACCCTAGTGCAAGATCCCACACATAATCATGGGTATACCCTCCAGGGAGTCTGAGTGATTTTGGCCAATGTCGATTCCAAGTACCGTGAAGACTTTCCCCTTCACAGTCATCTCGTGTAAATACCCTAAAGAGATAGGTTGCTAAGGTCACCAACTACAACAATCATGCCTAGGGAAACAATTGATAGTCTGATCCATGCGCAAAGGCAGGGTATCTAGCCTGAAATCAACTTGAAAGGCTCCCAGACATAATCATGGTTATACCTTCAAGTGACCCAGAATAATATGTACAATCTCTACACTATGACCAACAAAGCAGGGTGAGTAACTCTGCCAGTCCTATTGTGACCTCGTGATTGACCCTTGTGTTAGAAGGGCTTCCAAGAACAAAATGTAGCAATTGGATTTGAACTCTCCCTATCACAAGATATTATTATGTGTTTTGATGCTTTGGAGAGTGTAACTTACAACCTATTCCAAAGC
>JASDQU010222342.1:0-10267 GCA_032191745.1 Picea mariana
TATTTCGATTTGAGATTTCCGTAGAGGTTTCCACTCATCTCGATCTACAGTTTGACATATTCAACGTAGCATTTGGAGGTCTTTGAAAGTAGGGCCGAAATTGTAGGGATTGACAGTTCCAGTAGGACATGGCATCTTCCAGTGGGGGTTTGGCACTTCATACGGCCCAGATCTACCTTGGCATTGAACTTCATCTCTTATCCAACCTTTGGAGGCTTATAGTATCTTCCTAGAGCATTTTGTAGCAGCTATATTGTCTATCTTCTTAGCCATCTGTTGAGCATTCCAGATCGACATCTTCATTGTAGCAGGTTTCTCTATTTCATGAATAAAAGCAGATTTGAGATGTTTTGGATTGTCTATCATATTGCATATGGTTGAGGTATGTTCCATGGTTATATCTTCTTGTTTATTGCTGAAATACACATATATAACACATCAGTAAACCCTAAGGCCGAAATCAAGAGGCCATCCTGCAAGTAAACACATCTAAACAAGTAGATCAACAAAGTGTTTGATGAAATACCACATCCAGAAAAGTTTTTAAAGACACCAAAACCATGATGATCCTGGCATAATGGTTTGGGATCATTACATAGTGAGGGGTCGAGGCTAGAATTTTAGTTTGGTCAAAGAAAAATAGATGTTTAGAATTAAAGGAATGTTCAACGATGGCTAATTTGGAGGTTCTGTTGTGGGTCGTATCAGTTATATGTTCTTTGAGATGGGTTTTAAAGGATCTCCCTTTTTGGCCTAAGTAAGATTTTCCACATGAGAAAGGGATTTGGTAAACTCATGGGCCTAGCATCGGATTAACTTTGTCTTTGGAAGTTCTAAAGAGTTGTTTAAGGGGTTTGTAACGTTTGAACAAAGTTTTTATATTCTTTTTGGCTAAGGGTTTTGAGAGCAAATCAGTGGTCCCATGGATGTAGGGCAGGGAGATGAAAGCACTAGGAGGGGAGGAGGGAGATCCTTCAAAACCCGTCTCAAAGAACATATAGATAATACGACCCACAACCGAACCTCCAAATTAGCCATCGCCAAACATTCCTTTAATTCTAAACATCTCTTTTTCTTTGACCAAACTAAAATTCTAGCCTCAACCCCTCACTACTCCACTTGACTTATTCGAGAAGCTATTGAAATAGAAAAACATCCTAATAATTTTAACCGCGAAGACGGCTACAAACTTAGCCAATCTTGGAAACCCACCATTTACCACCTTGATCGGTAGACTTCCTTTATAGATTATCAAATCCTCTCATGTTCTCTCTCCATTCGCCCTCGCCCCCCCCCGGCCTTATTCTTTATAACTCTTCTCTCTTCAAATTATCTAAGTTTTTACATATTTACATTTTTTCAATGCCTTTATTATCGTCATCATTTCATTAACTTCATATCTTTTTATTCTAATATTTTCATCCTTTCCTTTCTTAATTTGACTAATTCAAACTCAATGAGCTTTCTAATGGTCTCTTCCTTCTTAGCTTTCTCTTCAAGTAAAATATTTCTCTTCTCTCTAGTTACCCATGGCTTATACTCTAGATCTCTTTTATTCCTTTCTTTCATTTACATACCCTTTATTATTTTATATGGTATTAATATATCTTAGTACATTATCGTGGCCTTCCCATTTCTCTTCATTAATGTCATTATTGGTTCTTTCACAATATTATATATTATAATACTATATATAATAATATTATCATTCTCCTCCTTAAATTGTACTTTTCCAGCTCGTATTTAACACCTTAATTTCAATATTAATAAAGAGATTTCTCTCATTTTCCCTCTTACCATTTTTCACATTTTCTTTTATTCTTAACTTCTAGTATAATACTACCCTTCCAACCAATTCAATATTAACTTAACTTCCTTTATCCAATCTTGACTAGTCCACTTTATTATTTATAAGTATCTCACCTTTTTTTACTTATCTAAACAAAAAAAAAAATCTTAATCCTAAGTCATCTTTTACATTTATTTCATATCCGCCCTCTTATTATTTTGTCATTCTTACGACTATCTTAATATCTTATTATTTTTTCATCTTTTTATTCTTTATCTCAACAATCATTTTTTACTTTATTAATTAATCCCTTACCTAACTCCTCAACGATCACTTTCTTTTCCATTTCATTAAATACAAATCCTCGGCACTGGTTTCTTACTTCAGAGCTTTTTGTTGTCCCTGATGATGGGTGGAGTGTCCACTCGAAACGTTGGACATTTTGAAATCTATGTACACAGTGCTTATCCAGAAATTCAACTTACATTATGTCTCGTTCTGAAAACTTGCACTCTTAAATTATATTATTCAAAATGTTTTTTCTTAATCGTAAAGGGGTTTAAACTTTATAGTGGTATTCAAGCAAACATCTATAAACCCCATATTAGTATCACTAGCTCGTAAGTTAGTACTTACAAAAAAACTTATGACTAAAGAAGGGTTTTCATTCTTGGGGGTGTCAACCTTTCTAGCTTTATCATAACAGGTCAAAGGTTTCAACGAGAATTAAACCTAAGTGGGGAGAGTGTGAAACCTACCTCCACACCATTTTGGCTACTACATCGAAACTATATATTATTCAAAATGATTATTATGAGTATACATGTATTTGATTTAGTCAAGTGGAGTTGGTGATATTTTTTTATTGTGGTTTAATTCTTCTTAATATTATGTTTTAATTAGCCCTTTTACAAAGAGAGACCATTGTCACTAATATAAGTAGGCGAGGTATGGTGATGGAAAAAGTTCTTGGCCTCAGGAACTGCCTCTTGTTGGTCAAGGTTGACTCATTTGATGCTTTTTCTTTTGTTAACCCTATTATTCAAGCTCCAAAGGCTCAAGTGTAAGGCCTCCCTCTGTTGATGGCAGTAGGCGCACTTCCTATGTGGGCACATAGGGTTTCCACGTAAGGTTATAATGCTAGATGTTGACTGCTTGATCAATGGATGGAGTAGTGAACGATTCCATGTTTCTTTTATACAAGATGAGACACCTTGGGTGCATTATCTGTAGTGCAAACCCAAGCAGTTGAACATCCTTTAGCCATTAGAGTAATCTTCGGGTGCACTTGGACACACATAGGAGCACTTGTCGAGTACAATTGGGTGCACTTGTCGTGCACAATTGGGTGTACTTGTTTGACATGGACAATCAGTGAACAAGGAAGTGAAGGAAACAAAGTTGACAGATGGCACTTAGTTTGTAACGTACCCAGCCACCAGTAGGTTGGCCATGCTACTTCAAATCGCACTTCAAGAATTGATTTCAAATTCTGATAGAAATTAATTAATAAAGAAGAATGAAAGAAATGCAATAACCGCACATGCAATAATCAAGATTCATGCTAGACTTAAAACGAATGTTTAATTATGCCATGCACAACAATAACTAGCAGGAAATCACATTAAAAATACACATCTTAGATATAATAAATAATACACAACGGAACTAAATATACAAGTAGAGAAACACATGACATAGAGCACTTATATTTAATAAAACCAATCACCAAATGGTTACAAACCAAGGACGTTCCACCCAACCTTAAACGTTGTTGTTCAAAGTCTCAACAACAAGTCACCCTTGAACCAGGGCTATGAATCCACAAGGACGAGTTCTAGAGAGATACTCAACTTCCCAAACCAGTCAGCCCTCAAGCTCTCATAGGTTTCTTAATACACAGTAATCCAAAGTACACCAACTCTCTTCTCTCTAGTCTGCACCACCCAAAGACAATGAACCCCCTTCACTACCACACAGTCTCTCAGGTTGTCCACTTCTTTTCAGATCTCCAGTGCATCTGGTCAAGAATCTCCATGTTGGGACTCTTAGGATTCACAACTGTGAACAAGGTTTAATGCATGTCAATGCATCTCATGCATACATGCACTAATTTATGGTTGGAATACACCATTAATTACTACAACCAACAAAACAATGGAATATTTCCTCAACAATTTGTCCCCATGTCCCAACCAAGAATAAGAATGAATGAAAGAAAGAGTGAAAGAGTGTATGGAGAAGAACCCAAAAAAAACCGACAAGAGGTGTTTATATAATTACATGAAATCAAGAACCACATGGCCTTCCCCCCAAGAAGCTCATGTAACCACTTTTCTCAATTAAAACCAAGATGGGTAAATAAAATATAATAAAAATACTTGGCCCCTTTAGCCCCCTCTCTCATGGAATTGTAGTCCCCTATAACTCTTGTCCTTGTCCGTCTTGTAGCCAATGATGTATTTTACTATTTGCAATGATCAAAGTATTGCATTTCCTAGGCACTCCGACCTATTTTAATTATTCAAGCACTCCATCCTTTCATCAAATAAACATAATACATTATTAATATGGGGACTCAAAATCAAGGTATTACATTCCCCTCCCCCTAATTTTGGCACTATCCTCGGTGCATATACAAAACAAAAATCAAAATTTCAAAATTCTTCAAAATGTTGGGGGTACTCTGCACGCATGCCATCTTCATTCTCTCAAGTAGCATCTTCATAACCATAGCAAGCCCACTGAACTTTTACCAGTTCTATGACTTGATTCTAGAGCATTTTGACTTTTATGTCCAATATGCACACCGACTGGACCTAAAAGTCTCCTTCTGGCTTCACCTTAATCAAATTCCAATCAATAACATGGTTAGGATGATGTACATATTTTTTTCAACAAAGAGACACGAAATACATTATGCACATTCATGGAAGCAGGCAATGCAAGCATGTATGCAACTGGCCCTATTCTGTCCAATATCTCAAATCGACCACTTAATCTGGTTGCTAGCTTTGTACAGTTTTCCAATTTCAATGAGCTCTTCTTGAGCTTCACTTTTAAAATCACGTTCTCTCCCACTTTAAATTCTCTAGTTACCATGTTCTTATTTGCATAACTCTTATGTCTATCTTGTGTTTCCTTCAAATTCTGCTTAATTTTAACCATTTGGTCTTCCATATCCTTGAGAAATTCTAATCCAAGTACTACTTTATCTGATGGGTTGTCCCAACTTACTGGAGTATTGCATTTCCTACCATACAAAGCTTCAAATGGGATCATCTTCAATGAAGCTTGATACCCATTATTATAGGCAAAATTCAACCAAATGAAATTAATCCTCTCACTTAGATGGCTTAACCATCATATACATTCTCAACATGTTCTCAATCACTTGGTTTTCTCTCTCTGTCTATCCATCTGACTATGGATGGTGTGATGTACTAAAGTTCAGATTTGTACCAAATCCTTTAAATAACCCCCTTCAAAAATTTGAAGTAAACTTAGTATCTCTGTCTAAGACGATTTCCTTAGCTATCCCATGCAACCTAGAAATTTCCCTCATGTAAATTTCTACAATATTAGTTGTTGTATGAGTCATTTTTACAAGAACAAAATGAGCATCCTTTGTCAATTTATCAACCACTACCATTATTGAATCATGTTGCCTTGTTGTCCTAAGAAACTTAGTTATAAAATAAATGGTTACTTCTTCTCTGGAATTGGTAATGGTTGTAGCAAACGCACTGGGTGTCTATGCTCAACTTTTACTCTCTGACATTCCATACATCTAGCAATGTACTCAATAACATCCTTCTTCATTCCTGGCCAAAGAATTGGATTCTTACTACTGCAATTGTTTTCTGGTAACTGAGATGTCCGACATATGGAACACTATGCATTTCTTTTAATACCAAATTCCTAAGTTATCCAAAAATAGGAACATGAATTCTATTTGTATGCATAAGTAATCCATGTTCCTTAATCTCATACTCTTTAATTTTTTGTTGTACATTTTCCGGTTGGAAACTTCCGTTTACCTATAGGTAATAGTGGTCTGTAACAACAACATCCAAAACTCTACTTTTCAAATCTAACTGATGCATACTAATAGTTGTAACATGCATGAGATGCATCCTTATGCTGAGTGCATCAACAACTTTATTTTCTTTTCGCTTGATATGCTTGATGCCAAAGTCACACTCACTTAAAAATTACAACCATCTTATTTGTCTGGCATTCAAAGTTTGATATTCAAAAAGATATTTCATACCACTATGGTATGTCCTTAGTTAAAATCTCTTTCCCATGAGATAATGTCTCCATATCTTCAATGCATGAATTATGACAACAAGCTCCAAATCATGTGTGGCATAATTCCTCTCATGTTATTTAAGCTTTGTGGACTCATAACTAATGGCATGTCCATTTTGAGTGAGGACTCCACCAAGTCATTCCTTGTATGCATCTGTAATACTACAAAATTCTCATTTGGTTCAACAATCTCCTAAATAGGTTCACTAGTAAGTAATTCTTTCAGGAAATTAAAGTTATCTTCACACTTTGTTGTCTATTCAAATTTAATTCCCTTCTTTTGTAAAGAAGTGATGGGATGAGCAATTTTAGAAAATCCTTCTATAAATATCTTGTAGTATCCAGCTAATCCCATAAAAGATCTAACTTTTGGAACATTCATTGGTGTTGGCCATCCTCTAATGGCTTCAACCTTTTTTGGGTCTACTGCTATACTTTCTTTTGAAATAACGTGCCCCAAATAATGGATTTGTTATTGGTAAAAAGAACACTTACTAAGATTTGAATACAACTGATGTTCCCTTAATACTTGCAACAAGAAACTCAAGTGATGTTCATGGTCCTCCTCGGACTTAGAATAAATGAGTATGTCATCCAGGAAGACAATGAAAATCTTATCCAGATAATTTCTGAATATGTCATTCATTAAGAACATAAACACAATTGGTGCATTGGTCAGTCCAAATGGCACCACTACAAATTCATAATGCCCATACCTTATTCTAAAGGCTATCTAATTCATGTCTTCTTCCTTGATTCTTACCCGGTGGTATCCTAATCTCAAGTTTGTCTTTGAAAATACTTTTTCCCCGCTTAGCTGGTCAAAGAGGTCATCAATTATGGGTACATGGTATTTGTTCTTCACATTGGTTTTATTCACTTGTCTAAAGTCAATACACATCCTCAATGTTCCATCCTTCTTTTTGATAAAGTGTATCGGTGCTCCCCAAGGTGAAACACTTGGGTGTATGTACCCTTTCTTCAACGATTCTTCTAGTTGCATTTGTACTTCCTTTAATTCTAGTGTACTCGTTGTGTAAGGTGTTCTTGATACTAGGGAAACTTTTGGTACTAAATCAATAGAGAAATACATTTCCCTCTTTGGTGGCAATCCTGGTATTTCTTGGAATACATTTTCAAACTCTTGCAATACTAAAAATCTTCAAGGCTTGGCCCTTTTGTCTTTTTTGGTCCTACATACGAGTGGCATACAATCGACATCCTTTATTGAAACATCTCTTTAGTTGTAAGGCTGAAATTTCCCTTATAGAAATGGGTCTTGGAATTCCTTTCACAATGCTTTGTTTTCCTTCTTCATCAAGACACATAAATGTCTTATTATGACAATCTATGACAACATGATGTTGGTCCAACCAATCCATTCCGACTAGGATATCATAAGATTCCAATGGTATCATATTTAGGTTAACATTAGTACTCACTCCATAATGATTTATTGGACAACCTCTAACAGTCTCTTTGATCCTTATTTTAGTTTCAGTGGCTAGTTGAACCAAACTTTACTTTTCTCCAAATGAAATGTGTCCACTATTTTAGGATCAATGTAACAATGGCTTGCTCCTGAATCAATTAAAATAACAACAAGATGATTAATGATTGTTCCTTCCACTTCAATCATTTGGGATTGATGTTTCGCTTGTCGATCTTCTAAGGTTGCATGTATTCTTGGAATACTTATGCCCATGTATTCTACTGTTGTAGTCTCTTGGATGTTGTGCATGGTCTTCATTTTATCTTCTCTGTGAAGACAATACTTATACATGCGATCTTCTTTGCATCCCCAACAATTGATTGGTGTTCTTCTCCTTTTTTCCAAGGAGTTTTGTCTCTTGGATTCATTCTTAGCAGACTGATCTTGCTGATTTTTATTAGGGATGTTTCTATTGAAAGGAGGTTTGAATCCCTTCCTCCTCTAATCAAATTTCTCCTTCTTCTTATCCTTCCAGGATTTCTGCAAAGATTATTTTCCCTTTCCTTGCTCATACATGTAATTATCCTTTCTAATGGTCTAAGTCAAAGTCCTAGGATCATCATATTGAATCTTCTCTTTAGAAAAGGATGGCAGTCCACTCAAAAACCTTTGTATCTTCATCTTCTCATCCTTGATAAACCCCACATACTTTAGTAATCCCAAGAACTTATTTTCATATTTTTCCATGGTCATGCTTCCCAACCCGAGTTCAAAGAACTATTTCATCTTCTTGTCATAAAATTGCTCTGAAAGGTACTCCTTTTGAAAATATCTCTTGAATTGCTTTCAAGTGATCTTGCTCTCATTAATGTGTTCAACTTGCTTCAGTTGATCCCACCACATAACACATTTTCCATGCAAATGATATGTGGAAATTATGGCTTATAGGTTAGATGAGTAATTGTGCAATTGAAAATGCTTATTGATTCCAAGCAACCATGCTTTACTATATTCTTCCATTTCTCTTTCATTATCAAAGGATGGTGGCTTAAGATTCCTTAACTCTCCTTGCAAACTGTCTAATTCATGTCTTCAGATGCAAACAAGAGACACTTCTGGATTACTTATGGAGTCTTCATATGCATAAAATTTCCTTGAATAATTAGTTCTTTTGTAGTTATCTCTTCTTTCACAATGTCTGTCTTCCTCCTCCTATCTTGAGTTTGATCCATTCTTTGCTTACCTCTGCTATTGATTTAGAATTTGCATCATTTGAGCATTTATTTGGTTTTGTTCTCTCATCATCTTCTCAATGTCTTCTTTGTAACTCCACACTTCTATTATCAAGCTTCTCACTGTCTCTATTAGTGTTTCTTTCTCCCCTCTTCTCCTGTGCCCATTTGATTATGTCTCTACATTAACAATACTTATATTTTGACCTCTGGTTCTCTCTCGCGACTGAAGGCTCTCTATCTTTCATCCATGTCCAAAATATGCATTCTTATATTGAACTGATATGTTTATATCCCCTAATTCTACAAAATGTATAAGAAACATTTTTTGTTAGAATTATGCATATTATAAAAAATTGTCAATTGATCATACATGTCCTTTTCTACTCAACTCATGAAGAATTATATCATAATTCTACAAATGATAACAATTCTAGGTTATTCTCCTCTAAAGAATATTTCCAATGGCTATAATCATGCTTCATTCTGATCTCTAAGTTGAATGTTATGGCTTCCTGAAAAAACCATTTTCACCCCATTTATACACTTTCTTGACTAATGTAATTTTATTGAAAGGCCAACTTTTGTCAACTGTAGAAGAAAATACGTTAGAAAATAGATAAATTTTTGTAGGAGACCTAGATAATAATAATGAAAAAGAATTATAAAATACTCTCATATTTTCAATTTGATGGTCCAGTAAAAAACTGCAGCAATATGGAAATGACAACTTTGTCATTTTTCACCCAATTTTCCAAACTTATTTTTTTTTAGCAAAACTAGTTATTTCTCAATCTGTGCACTTCTGAAAAAATTTCTCTAAACCAAATTTGTTTATCTTAATGAGTATATAAAATGTCAAGTAACTAAAATTTTCTATTTTTGTGATCTAGGGTCACTTTTCCTCCTCTGAAAATCTAAAAAATCCCCAAAAAGTGCCCTATAACAGTAGATTTTGGCCTATTTTAGTGTCCACATTCTAATCCCCATAGAACTTATTCAATTCCTTTATGGGTTATTTCCATGTTTGCGTTCTAGACTCTCTCCAAGAATTTTAGCTTAATTTGGATATTTGTCGATGATCTGGACCCATATCTTTAAAAACCACTATTTTGCAATTTCTGACAAATCTAAGAAGAAATGAGCAATGGCCCTCTCTAGTACTTTTGTAGATTGCCTCTATGCAATCAAAACCTAGAAATGTCATCTCAATCTGACTTAATATGCTCCAGTTACGCCCAAAATAAAAATAAAAATGTTTCCAGACTTTGCTTTTGTTTTTCTTAAACTAATGGACAATCTTGCCTATGTGCCAATATGTATCGTCGATCTCAAATCAGAAGAAATCTAGACCATTGATCTACTCTCTATCGATGATCGACGATTTCTTTTGTAAACCAAAATTTTCCACCGATCTCCTCGACACCTGATCATCGACCATGGACCATCGACCTTTTTTCTTCGGGAACCAAAAGTTTCCCATGAATCTCACCGATCCTG
>JASDQU010222343.1:6868-17730 GCA_032191745.1 Picea mariana
AGGTATTTGTGGGTGACATTGCCACCAATTGGTCACCACGCCAAGGCAGTGACCTTCAATCTCTCCTTATGCTATTATGAAAGAAAATATAAGGAAAGAAAGATGAAAGGAAAATGATGGGCTGGGAAAAAGTGCATTGCGGATGAAGGTACCACACACCCTCTACAAAGGCACCCATGAATGAGACATTATGACCCCTAGTCCCATGCCCATTGAGTCTTGACCCCATCCACCTCATACACTTTACATCGCTCAGAGAGGGACCACTTGGAGACTCTCCTTAACCTAGGTCAAGATCTACCCAATAGGAAACCTTGTCAACCCTCCCATACTTAAGCTTGACAAGTCGCATAGTGTCTTTGAGTTGTTAATTGTTTGATATAGTAATGTTTGATGCACATGCATAGATGGCTTATTTATTGATTGGATCCACTTATCATGATGTTATGAATTGAGATCCTTGGAGGGTGTGTTCATTTGTCTTTGGAGGACCTAGCTGGTGGACAGTTTTGGAAGAACAAGCCTAGCTTGGGCTTCCATGGGGCTACAAGCCCACGGGTTGGATGCCAGGGGCCCACATGCCAGATGAGAAAGAGATGACTTGGATGGCCTTGATGATGACTTGGACGACCTAGCCCACCCATGGCATGCCAAACGTTTTTCCCATGAGGGAAAAAACGTCCCACTTTTGAGCATGACTTCATGATATTGGGGGCTAGGGCTTGGTGGTGAGGTGCCACTCATTTGCACTTGGACGTTTTGAGGAGAAGAGGGTCTTCAACATGATGAGATCACCTAGATTGTTGACACATGGCCTTGGGAGGCCCTTCCATGCTTCTCCAACACCAACGACCTCCTCAAAGTGGAAAAACGTCCCCTAAAGGGGTGACGTCATCCTAGATTAAGGTTTTATTTGTGCAAAAGATGAAATTTTAAGTGAATTGTTTAATATTATAGTGTTAAGGGGGTAAGATTAGGGTTGTTGACCCCTATTCTTGTGTTTTACTCCTTAATTTGTGGACAAGCTATGTTAGCTAATTTTTGTATAAATAGAGATTATAAGATCTCATTTTAATCATAACTCTCCCTTGTGGATAAAGACTTGGTCTGAAATTTTCGGCCCTCTTGGCCTTTTTCATCTCTTGTGCAAATGTTATGGTTTATCTTTGCTATTGGTGGTGGAGAAGTGATGCGCTAGGCTTGGAGGCTCTTTCTTATGCATGTGGATGAACTTAACTTGGAAGATTAGGGTTTGATCTAGCTTTGTTGTGGAATTGGTAAGGGAAAATCTTCATTTATTGTCTTTTGTCCTGTTTTTTTCCATAATTATTGTTGGTTAGAACCCTTGGAGGAGTATAAGGGCATACACCCTCCCCAAGGTTTTTTCTCTTGCTTAAGGAAGGTCTTTTTTTTTACAAGTTGTCTTGGAGAACTACAAGAGCGTACACCCTCCAAGGTCATCCTGGTTTGTTTTGCAAACGCTAGGAAGTAAAAGGGCTTACACCACTAGGGTTTGTGGATCAAACATTTTAATCCAAGTTTTGCTTCTCAAGGTCAAAGACATTTTTCAAGGTTGTGCCAAGAGAAGTACAAGAGCGTACACCCTCTTGGCATTTCCTAGATTGACTTAGCTACACTTGGGAAGTACAAGGGCGTACACCCCCAAGTGCTTAGCTAAGACATCTCTTTTATTGACCCCATAAACCCAATAGTAAGGCACTAATCACTTTTTAATTTGCATTGGAGATACAAAACTTTGCCTCTACAAACGTGAAATTTCAACCTTTACAAGCTCTCTTATGGATAGTGACCTTGATGCCTTGGGGGTTTTTCTTCCCTTAGGGCATCCCTTTTCTTCCATAATTTTTCATTGCTGTACTAACTTGTTTTCTACAGCCATTAGGCTGCAGAAAATCACTAACCCTAGGTGCTAATATCTCACTAACTAGCCCCTAACTTTCCTCCACTTTTTAACCACTAATTCCACTAACTAGGGTGCACTGTTTAAGCTAGTTTTGGGCACTTTTGTGTGGTTGATTTAGCTGCTGCATGTCATTGAATGCTACAGCCATAAGGGTGATAATTTACTGCAGAAAATCATTTTGTAACAGCTGGTTTTTATTCAGTCTTAAAGTGTTATGTTCAAGTCATAATTGATTACTATATTCATTGATGATATTGCCAATTCATCTTGTGTTTTATATGCTGATTTGGATATTTCATTTTGCTGATATAAACTGTCATCCACTGCTGCAAATTAGGGACAGCAAGCTTAACTTGCTGATCCATACTAACACATAGCATTGCAAGGTGTCTTTTCTTGTGTTTTGGGCAGGTACAGGTGCACCGACAACTATCCTTTTACTTGGTATCCATTTACCTTTCTTCACTCATCTTTTCCAACCAATCCTTTCTTCCATCACTTGACCTTCCAAGGGACTTCTCCTTACACTTCCCTTAATCCTTTCCTTTCCCCCTAGGGTCTCAGGATCGCCTCCTAGGAGTGACCTTAGTCACCCCCCAAGTGCGGGACCTACATGGAGGTGACATTGGTTGTAGGATTCCCAAAGTTGTAGCACTTGTTTCGTGGTTCGGTCGGGCTTTGCCTAGCCTACAACTTGCGCTATAACATGCCCCAAGCACAGTAGTTCTCTCATCCCAAACTCACATTTGGACTCCTTGGCATATAATGACTGTGCCTGCATAATGCCCAAGACCTCCTCCAAATGTGCCAAATGCTCATCGAAGAATACGAAAAGGTACTTCCTCAATTTCCCTTTGAAGATGTGGTTCATGCAAGGATGGAAAGTGGCAGGTGCGTTGGTCAATCCAAATGGCATGACCAAGAACTCGAAATGTCCGAAATGGCATCTGAATGTTATCTTCTCTATATCTTGCTCCATGATGTTGATCTGATGATATCCTGACCACGGATCAATCTTGGTGAAGCAAATTAGTGCATTAGGACTAGTGGTGATCGCCTCATAGCAAAGGGGTAGAGCTCCAGATGACCTTTGGCTTTTAAAGTTGGCCATCCATTATCCCACATTTCTTTCTTTCTTTTATTTATTTTTTATAGAAGTTGCATCAACCTCGACATTCTATCCCTTCTTCTCATAGGAGGATGAACCACAGGCCTTTTTGGTGTACATGTAACAACCATACCGAAGTTTATTACATTGTGGAAGGCCCCTAGATGGGGAGTGTTAAGTTACGTCACCCTTATCAAAGCCTCCCAGTAGTACCCCTATTCTCCAAGAGAGACAACACAGGACTAGGATACTAAAGATGGCCACCAAGGTGAAACAAGGCAAAGAGTATAACTTCAAAGATAATGATTCATTATCCAACTTCAACCCATGATCCTCACTCACATGTCAAATGCATTAATGATGACACTTTATATGAAACAAGAACTAATGTACCTCATAATGTGCTAGACCACCATCTTCCAATGAACCATGTTGATCAGGTGTGATGAACTATGTTGTTGAGGAATGAGGTATATGGGGGGTTGTTGTTTGTGGAGAATGTTGATCATCATCATCATTGGAAGCATGTCTTCATTGTGGGCCATGAGACATGATCTCCTCTAGTTACCCCTAGGTGAGAGAGGGTAACATGGAGCACTCCTCAACAAGCCATCTCATCCATCCAAATAAACCATCACAAATCCCAAGGTAAATGCCATAGAAAAGAGTGCCAAATGGTGTAGAAAATCAAATAATCACACTCAACACTTAGGAACCCCTAAGTTGATGGGTGTTCCTCTCCAACATGTGCAAGAACCCATGTGAAAATATGTCATGCTAGGCAAACCAATGTATCACCTCAATGATCAATTAAATAAAATAATGAGCCATAAGACTTGGGGAAAACCCTTAGTTGATGAGTTTCCCTCTCAATGCCTCTACTATGGGTCAACAAATGAATAATCAAGCATCCAAGTCTCCAACATGATGATGCCACCAAGGTGATAATCCATAAACAACTATCCATCTAAGCACCAAGCAACACCTTGGCTCCCAAGTCAGAATTCTCCAAAAGAAGCCTGCTTGGGCAGGGTCTTCAACCTGGAGCAATCCTCATACAATATGAGAGGTAACAGATTGGAAGTAAGAAATTGGAGGGGAAGCAGGATTGAGAGGACCATATGAGTGAGAAGAACTACAGCTAACGAGTTTCAGGATCCTACAGCTAACGAGTTTATGGACATTGGATATCTTAATGGTAGTTAACAGGGATATACGACTTGCATAGATGATCGTAAGACTTACAGTTGAACCTAAGAGAAATAGAGAGAATAGGTGTTGAGAAGATTACTCAAAATCAAGAATAGAATGAAATGCTGAAAAGGAAACCGTGTCAACTCCAACAAAAGAGTGAAGAATGGTTTCCTCCACCAATAATTCCTTTAGGGGAGAAAGGCCAAATGAATAGATCATGCATGTGTGCAGGACTCTGATAAAAAGAACCATCAAAAAGAATTTCCCTCAACTTATAGGGTCAGAGATGTTAGCATACAACCCAAATGGAACAAACAGAACATTCACAACTAGAGGATGAAACATATGGTGTTAAGGATCATAGTAATTAGGATATGTGCATTCAAGTTGTGAATAAGAACTTACCGGGCTATTTGTAACAGCACCATTTCATCAACTTCTTTGGCTAGTGATTTTGCAAGAATGAAGCCTAATCAATGTGATTTAATGAAATTTTGTTAAATTGTCAAATAATGTTAATGTGAATAAGTAATTTATTTTGCATTATCACTGCATAAATAGAATATTTTGAGAAATATAATATTTTTTGGAATGAAAAAATGATAAAAAAAAACACCAACGACGACATTTAAATAAAGGCAAATCAGCACAAGAAAAACGATTAAAAAGAATGGTGGCTACTCCATTATTGTCCATTATTATCCAAAGTTGCAAGACAGACAAAATGCAAGCAATGTAGTAGTATCCCAATGGCCAAACCAAATGAAAAATTATTAGTATGGAGCAACTAGAGTCCGCATCACTTAACCACTAGAACAAAACGAGAAATCAATACAACATGAAGCCTGGTAAGTAAATCAACCTTGTGGAATAAGAGAAGACAGGCCACAACATTCTAAGGGCTCATAGCTAGAGGACCAAGTTTGCCCAAAGCAATAAATGGCACCACTTAAAAGGATATAAAAATTGACGAATAAAAGGCATTGCAGAGTTTAGAAGAGAACCTGTAGGCCAACTGTTATACTTAATAGATCAATATTATTCCTTCCTGGCTTCAATGTAATAGGATTATGTAGTCTGATATGTGAACTGCTACTATTAAGAGTTCCACTACCTGCAAGTATTATTGATATCAAGAATATTTGGTCAAACAATCTGACTCACACATGTTGAAACTTACATGCTTTACAAATTATACAACTAGACAAAATGAGCTATAGAAGAATATTTCAATTTTAGTTTCAAAAATGTTCAACTGCTTGCATTCCCAATCACTGTAGATAAGATAAGATAGAGAACGTTGGAAAGTGGAAGAAATTTAGTCAATGTTTATTAATTAAACATCATAAACCTACTCAAAAATTTCCTTTAGTGAACACAGGTATCAGAAGAAAGAGTGATTGTATGCAAACATTGAAGAAGGGATCTAGTCATCCCACCCATGAAGAAGGGAAAGAAGGATCAGTGTGTGAAGTGGCACCTTGGTTAGTATGTCCCATCATAGATAGTGGACAGTATCCAATTGCCAAATGTTATTGGGTAAGAATTACCTCACTTGTAAAGTGACAGGGTTCTGTTATGTAAACGCACCAAATGACCCTTTTCCCCCAAGGAAAAAATCTCAATTTCTATTTATGGTGAGAATGGAAATCACAATTCTCATGTGCATAAATCACAGTACAAAATTAAGATAAAAGAGGACTATACTCGGATAAAACTGGGATCTGATAAAACATGTAAGAATTAGCTTAGTTGTAAAGTGACGGGTTATGTTATGTATATGCACCAAATGACCCATTTTTCCCCAAGGAAAAATTCACAATTTCTATTCATGGTGAGAATGGAAATCACATTTCTCACATGCATAAAGCACAGTACTAAATGAAGATAAAACAACTTTATACTAAGATAAAAGTTAAAACTGAGATCTCACTATTGTCCCTGATATTAGCTTATAAGCTTCACAAAAAACATAAAGGTCGTTTGGTGCATATGGTTTTCTGGAGAATATGCACCAAATGACCCTACTGGTTGCATTCCATTATGGATGTCCCAGTTCCTCTCAACTCTTGAACAGATCTTTAGTGGTGACTTTATTATGGTTGAGTTGGATAGTGACAGAAGTGAGGAGACAGATACTATCCTGGGCCCACAGAAAAATATGTGAGAAATCTGACATGCTCAAAATAGGCTCAAAACATACAAAATTTCAAGGGGCAAGGAACTATCAGTGCGCTAAGCGCTTCTGATAACCACACCCAACTTTTAGCAACTCCGATACCAATTAAAATTTATTGTCTTGCAGAACTAACTTCTCCACAACAATTCACCTCCTTTTGGATGAACACTGATAGCAGATCAGCCCACTAGTCCTCTTCAAATGGCTCCAATTTGTCCACAATGTACTATGCTACTTGAGAGACACTATGTCAATGCTAAAAAGAAATTTATGATGCTTTTCACACTTAGAATTGATCTGATAGACACTTAGCATATAAACTCATAAAGAATAAAGAACAAAAGATCATTCACACAAAAGCACATGCACTCCAATGATTGCAGAAAAGCTATCCTGGTTAGCTTAATGCAATGTAAAGTAAAATTACATAGAGTACATAGATTTCCTTCAATGGCTTCTCAATCTTTATTGTATAACTCTATTGGCCCACATAACAAATTCACAGCTCTTTTCTGCAATCCAATGATTGCAGAAAAGCTATCCTGGTTAGATTAATGCAATGTAAAGTAAAATTACATAGAGTACATAGTTTTCCTTCAATGGCTTCTCAATATTTATTGTATAACTCTATTGGCCCACATAATGAATTCACAGCTCTATAGCTCGCACAGGGTTTACAACCCGTAGCTCACAAACATAATTCTTTAATTGGCATACTTAATTGGGACGTCTATACTTCACTTGATCCTTCTTGTGCCTTCAACAACCCAGTAAAGTTTTAAGTAAAACTTGGGGCCCCCCTTCTCACTTTCTTCTTTTGATGATTTATATTGATCTTATCTCCTCATTGCCTTGCAGCCTAGCTTCTTTCAATTCTTATTGAAATGGCTTACTTTTTTAATTTTACCCCTGTTATCGCACAATCTATGCTTGCCCAAAGCCTAAAGGCAAGTAGGCTTAGATTGACGTAACACAGAGGTAGCCCTATCATTGTCACCCCAATAGGGTACCTGTTTCTCTTTAGGGGAAGGAAAAGACCTACTCCAAGGGAGACGTCCCAAGACCTAGGGGTTTTGAGGTGTTGTTTTTTCTTCATATGAGATATGATCGATATATTATTACAATGATGAGTGTTCCATATATAGGAACCATATGGTGACCATGTATGAAAGGAAGCGTCCCTTGGATAATCAATAACTATTTATTATTATCATTTACTTATTATATATAGTATTTAATAATCAATAATTATATTATTAATTATTAATTTAAGAGAATGTCTTCCCGATGTTGTCTAAACATCAACACTCCCTATCAATGAGGGAGACATTCTGTATCATGCCAAGCTTGTCTCTGAAGTATACAAACTTCACCCTAGACTCATGACACTTGTCTGTCGATCTTAGGAGATGTCTCTCTCCCACCTAAACTGAGGAGAAACTCCTTATGTGGCTCTCCCTTTTGAGCCAATTGACTCTCTCTGAGATCAGGCTCACTCTAGGTCTGCATGTAATAGCATATAGCTTCTTGAGTCTTTATCATTCCTTGTCAAATCACCATGACTAGGACAAAGACCACACCAAGAGCTTTCACCACAGGTACACACCTGTGAGTGAATGTCAGTCTGATGCTAACTGACATGTGGAAAGCACTTCAAGCACCTCGAGGCCATATTATTCCTTGTCATGATCAAGGAAGGACTACGCTTGGGCCCTGTTATAGCACAATTTGTACTTTGATAGAAGAAAGGTAAAGGACAGCAAATTGGTGTAACTTGAGGGTATCATATCAATGTCACCTCAATAGGATTCCTCTTTCTATTTAGGGTGGTAGGCCCAGGGGAGACGTCCTCGGTGGCCTGGGGGTTTGAGAAGGCAAGGTCAAAATGGCTAATAAAAAGTTCCCCTCTAGTCACCACCGATCAAAAAGTCCTGGTTTTATAACCAATGAAATGATAATATATCAAAGTGTACCTGCCCGGAACAAAGCAACAAGAAACTATATATATTTGCAAGTATATTTGTTGGTTAGGACTTCATAAAACCATAAACTTTCTCAAATGAATCAATTGGCTGATAATGATGAAGTAAACAGAAAATTATAACAACAAATATTGATGATATAATACTTCACATTACATGCCTTGAAATGGCTTCAAAATGACTAAAAATCATCAACCATTGAAATCATAATACGAGCATTTACTAGAAGCAATCAAGACAATGTATTAATCAACCTTTTCAATTGCTTTTATGAGCTTTTAATGCTGCAATTAATGGTTGTAGCTTACTTTAGCAACAACAACAATAGTGTTAGTAGGTTAGGCTATTCTAGTGTTAGAAATGATTAGTAGGAAGCTCAAAGTATAAGTTTTGATGGTTGTTTTGATCAATTACTCAAAGGAGGACTTAGACTAGTGTTTTAGGGCAAATGGAGTCAATGATGTGGCAGCAAATGTTGAAGAGGAAATAATGATAATGGGAGTCAAAGACAAGAGAGACTGATAGATTGGAGTGTTGGTAACCCAAGGCTCCAATTATCAAACCCTAGGGGAAACTAGCTACTAAGGTGTAGGTAACCCTAGGCCTTAGTAGGTTTCCTCCCTCTTTAACTCAATGATGAAGCAAAAAATCGGCTAAGATGAAGCAATGGATACTAAGGTGTTGCAATGGCAAGGCCTTAGCACATGCTTCAAGAAAAATGGCATTTTGACAAGATCTAGTAGGTGAAGGCTTTTAAAGCTAGGACAATAACATGTGCTAGTCTTCCTAGGGTTTAATCAAGCAATTTCATAATCTTGAATGTAAATGCAAGATAAATAAGACTATAACCATTCAATTAAGAAGAATTGCAGAAATATCACTTACATACACCAAGAATCATCAAGAAAATACCTAGTTGAACACATCTACCAAGAAACTTGCCAAAATACTCCAAATTTAGCCTTCCTCAACAAGTGCGCCTAAAATTTCAGCCAAGAAACCCTAGATAGGGCACAAATTTCAGTCCTCACAAGTGTGAGTGAAAGATCATAAAAAATAAGAGTGATTTTCCCCTTATTTATATAGTTACAATGACCAAAATTAGGTCAAAAATGCCGACATGGCCAGTTACACATAATATCCAATTTTTACATTAAATGTCATAAATAAACCCTAAGTCAAGTTGTAAAGATGACGTCATGCCCTTTTAGGGTGTTGTTAGGCCCTTTTAGGGCAACGTTGGCCTCCTAGAGCAAAACGTTAGGCCTCCTTGGGCCTCAGGATCCTGCCACACGTTCCACTTGGCACACAACTACCTCGAAAGTATCCAAAACGCTTGGTGATGTCATGGGTGACCTAGGTGATGTCATGGGCCTTCCAAGGCCTACATCAAGGTGAAAAGGGCAAGACCCCCCTGGGTCCAGGCCTGCCAGGCTCTCCCTGGTGGAATGTCCTCTCTCTCTGGTGCAAACGCCTGATCTGTCTTTGCCCCTGGCTAGGGTCACAGCATCCATCTGGTGGGATTTTAACCCTATGGAGGTCTGAACTAATCATCTCCCCATATGTATCTATCCATCGGGTGTGGCCCTGCAACATCAACAAATACGCCCTCCATGGGCTCATAAGTCACGGGGATCATAGCAATGTCAATCACATCTAATCATCAAGTTATTTAAACATGTGCATGAAACCCCCTTTACCCGGACAAGTGCTCAAAGACATTATGCTATTCTACAAGCCAAGTTTGGAGGGAACGCTAGGACATCCTATTGGGCTAATGCTCATTGGATGTGGGATGTTCMCAGGTGAAGTCAAATCCAGGCCATGTAAGTGGATGAGGTGGTAGGGGATGTCTAGGCAATGGGTGCAGTGATAACAGGAAAATGCATGGCTTACTTGTGGGTGCCTCTGAAGAGGGTGAGTTGCACCTTGTCATGGATGCAAATGTTTCCAATCCCATTCACAACTTTTATCTTTTATTCTTATTGCTTTTTATTTCAAGAGACTAGTTGGGGGAAACTGCCCTGGCTGTAGGACTGGAAAGTATCATATGCTTTGGCCAATCCCCAGGATTGGACCAAAAACTCATCCACTAGCACCCATGGTGAATAATTGTCTAAACTCCAACTATCGGATACAACAAAAGATAACTCCACAAACTATTGGTCAATCACTCTCCCTCCATCATCGCTCAGATAGTTGTTGCTACTGTGAAGGTGATCTCCCAGAACTATGTGTTGCTGCAAGGGGGAGGAATCTTCATGCTCCACTAAGTGTGTCTCCTCCCCGTAATACAATGCATCCCCATGAATCCTGTTATCGCACAGTTTGTAGCTAGGAGTAAAGGCTATAAGGTAGAAGGCCAAACTGGCGTAACAGGAACCTATCCCACCCAATGTCACCACGATGGGTAGGTTCTTTCTCTTTAGGGAGGTTAGGCCCAGGGGATACATCCCCGGTGACCTGGGGTTTTGA
>JASDQU010222345.1:0-13161 GCA_032191745.1 Picea mariana
TGTTTAGTTGAATTTAAGATAGGGGGATATAATGATAAGATACTTTGTGATTTCATTCCCATGGATGTTTTTCATCTATTTCTGGGTAGACCGTGGAAATATGATAGGAATGTGATTCATGATGGGAGAATGAACACATACACCCTAGAGAAGAATGGGAGAACTCACATGTTTCTTCCAATCAAGGATAAGGAGGTGAAATCGGAAGTAAGTAACACTGTACTTCTCATGAGCAGGAAGGAACTTCTTACAGAGGTTAAGAAGAAGGAGGAACCACAATTCATTGTGGTCAGGAAGCCAACGATTTTTTTAACCGGCACAAGGGTAGATGATTTACCAGAAGAGGTTCAGGAACTATTGGAAGAGTTCATTGATATAGTCGTGGACGAACTACCTCGTTTGTTGCCACTGATCAGAAGTGTGAGTCATCACATTGATCTCATACTAGGAGCCAGTTTTCCAAACAAAGCCATGTACAGATTGACGTCGCAAGAGAATGAAGAGGTCAAAAGACAAGTCCAATATTTGTTGGGCAAAGTATTGGTCAGGGAAAGCTTGAGTCCGTGTTTTGTTCCGACAATACTCAGTCCAAAGAAAGAGGGAGGCTGGAGGATGTGTACTAACTTGAGGGAAATCAACAGGATAACCATCAGGTACAAATTTCCATTGCCAAGGATGGATGATCTGATGGATTGCTTGAGTGGAGAAAAATATTTTTCAAAGATTGATTTGAAAAGCAGTTATCATCAAATCCGCACGAGAGAAGGTGACGAGTGGAAGACAACATTCAAAACCAACGAAGGGTTGTATGAATGGCTTGTTATGTTATTTGGCTTAACAAATGCATTGAGTACCTTCATGAGGTTGATGAACGAATTCCTGAGGGATTTCATCGGAAAATTTGTTATCGTATATTTGGATGACATACTGGTTTTCAGTAAAACAGTGGCAGAGCATCTGAAACATTTGGCTACAGTGATGGAGAAGTTACAGCAGGAAAAGTTGTTGATAAATATGAATAAGTCCTCATTCATGAAGACAGAGCTTATTTATCTGGGATTTGTTATTTCTGCAGATAAATTGAAGATGGATCCGGATAAAGTGGAAGTGATCAAGAATTGACCATCACCAAAGAATACCTTTGAGGTGAGAAGTTTTCACGAATTGGCTAGTTTCTACCGAAAATTCATTAGGAATTTCAGTGGAATTAGTGCATCGATGATGGATACAGTGAAGAAAAGACACAAATCTTTCACTGGACAGAAGAGGCTGAGAAGAGTTTTAATTTTTTGAAGAGGAAGATTACAGAACAATCAATTTTGGTGTTGCCGAATTTCCAAAGGACATTTCAAGTGAAATGCGATGCAGGTGGATTTGTAATAGGGGCAGTCTTGAGTCAAGAAGACAGGATGATAGCATATTTTAGCGAGAAGCTGAACGAAGCGAAGGTGAAATACTCCACGTATGATAAGGAGTTCTATGCCATTATTCAGGCATTAAAGAAATGGAGACATTAATTGATCCCGAAAGAATTTGTCTTATATAGTGACAATCATGCATTGCAGTTTGTGACTCAACAGGAAAATTTGAATCAAAGACATGTAAAATGGGTTGAATATATGAAGAATTTCACTTTTGTAATTAAACATATTTCTGGTACTGCTAACAAAGTTGGCTGATGCTTTGAGCAGGAAGTGTTTGCTATTGCAGGAGTTCAAAGTCAAAACATTGGGTTTTGATGATTTCAGGGACATATACAGGGATGATCTAGATTTTAAGGAGGCGTATGAAGCAGCTGAGAATCCAATTCTCAGAGACAGAAGCCAATGGGTAGAACACATGATCCAAGAAGGATTACTGTTTAAAGGTAATCATATTTGTATTCTAAAATGCTCCATGAGAGAGAATTAGCTGAAGGAGAAACATAGTGGAGGATTGGCAGGGCACTTTGGTCATGACAAGATGTTCACAAAGTTGAATGAGTCATATTTTTGGCCGGGAATGCGAGAAGACGTCAAGAGATTCGTGGACAGATACATAATTTGCTAGCATTCGAAGGGAAGGAAATAGAGTGCAGGGTTTTATCAACCATTGCCAATACCTGAGAGGCTGTGGGATGCAGTCAGCATGGATTTCATATTGGGGTTGCCAAGAACACAAAGAGGATTCGACTCAATATTTGTGGTGGTGGATAGATTTTCCAAGATGGCACACTTCATTCCATGTTAGAAAACCAGTGACGCAACTCACATTGTGAATTTGTTTTTCAAAGAAGTCATTCGAATTCACGGCTTACCAAGGAGCATAGTTTCAGATTGAGACACTAAGTTCATAGGAAACTTCTGGAGGACCTTATGGAAGAAGCTAGGAACTAACTTGTCATTTAGTTCAGCTTATCATCCTCAGATGGATGCATAGACAGAAGTGGTGAACAAAAGTCTGGGAGACTTGCTGAGAAGCCTGGTGATAGAACACCACAGCCAGTGGGACAACATATTACCACAGGCAGAGTTTTCTTATAACGATCGAATTAACAGAAGCACAGGGCAGAGTCCATTTCAGATTTATTATGGCATGCAACCGAGAAGAATTTTTGAGTTAAGGGATTCAGAACAGATTGCAATTAGGAGCACTAGTGCAGAAGATTTCATAGAGGCAATGAAGGAACTTCACAGCCAGGTGAAGGAGCGATTTTAGAGTTCGATCCAGGAATATAAGCATAGAGCAGATCAACATAGGAGAAAACTTCAATTTGAGGTTGGTGATTTGATTTTGGCACATTTGAGAAAGGAAAGGTTCTTGAGAGGAACATATAATAAATTGAAGATGAAGAAAATCGGACCATGTAAGGTCTTAAAGAAATTTGTGGCAAATGCTTACGAGATTGAATTACCTGATGGGATTGGAATTTATCTGATATTTAGTATCTTAGATTTGTACCCATATAAAGCTAAGGAAGCAGGGACAGGAAATGAACAGCCAGAGGTCCAGTGGACAAACCAGATGCCAGTTGCAGAAAATCCGCAGATGGAGCACATACTGGACAAAAGAGTGAGCAAGAAGACCAGGCAAAAGCAATACTTTGAATATTTGGTCAAGTGGAGAGGCCATCCAGTTGAAGATGCTAGCTGGGAGAACGAAGCAGAGATCTAGAAGCATGGACGGACCGTGCATGAGCTCATGGACAGGAGCCAATGAAAATTTTCATATATTTTATATATTTTATATGGATGGACCGTGCAGGAGCTCATGGACCGTGCATGAGCTCATGCATGAGCTCAATGGACAGGAGCTAGTTTTTTATATATTTTATAATAATTGTATTTATTGTATATCTTATAATAAGTATATTGTTTTAATGGTTAAGTATATGTATTTCTACTAAAATATCATATCATAGGTTCAAATCCAAAGAAGTCATTTAGTCCACTAATAAGGGGGTCTCATGCACCAATTGAGTGTGTGGCTTAATTGCAAACTTAAGATTAGATTATTTTGTTTTTGTAAGTTAGAAATTATTTAAAGCCTTCTAAACAATGAGAGTTACATATATCATACTGTTCCAAGTGGCTGTGATAGATTTTCCCTGGTGGGAAACCAAAGCTACCATGCAGCCATTAAAATTCACAGTAACCATGCAAGACTTAAAAAACTGAAGTGATCCTGAAATGTACAAAACTAGTTCTAAAATGCCACGTAGGGAGACACTACGTCCTGCTACACTATCCATACCAAGATACAAAAACTGATACAAGCTAAATCTATAAAATCCTAGGACTAATATGTTGCAGAGGGCATAGAACTTGTAAATTAAACTATCTGGATGCATGAACCTGAAGAAAACTTGAGTGAGAAGAGGCTATCTTGAGCTGGGGTCAAGCCTCTGCTCGTGCCTTTGGTCTTGCATGGTTTCCCTGCTTGGTGCACTTGTGTTCAAAATAACTTGCTTGAAATTTTGTAGCAGAGTCGTCATGTGTTCCTCACATGATTTCCTTTCTACTTCTTTGTGCTACATTGCACTGATGGCGCTCATGACATCCTCCATCACTCACATGATGAAATCCAAAGATTCCATGATATCTTCTTTCCCAGTGTAGCAGGTTCAAACAAGAGGTGGCGAAGATGGTGGAGGTAAATCAGAGGAGGAGGTGGGGGAGTCGGGAGAAGGAAGGGGAGAGGACAAAGAAGTGAAAGGGATAGACGAAGTGGAGGGAGGATGAGGGGGAGGCAGAGGTGGAGGTTGGTCAGGGGGTGACTGGTCGTGTTTTGGCATGAAGCCCAGGGAGTTTCCCTAGTTTTTGATCCATTCGACTCGACATACGTTGGGAGAAGATAGAGGCAAACCTAGAGAAGTGGCCCGGTTAAGAGAATTGTCTAGTAAGAAGACACAAGGAGAAGTTGGGGGATGCTTAGGTGTGGAGGCATGCACAAGGTCTGGAGGCAAGCTTGGAAGAGGCTTCACGCCTCATCCTCATGTACCTCTCCCTTTTGCAACACACCAAGTTTCCCCCCATTTAAACTTTCCTCGAATGTGCAGCGTGAGGAAGATCACCTGAGACCCAGGAAGGAAAGATAGAGTAATGTTATGCAAGGGGCTGGAAGCAGACTAGATCCAAGAGCCACCGTTGTTCGAGAGAGGAGAGTAGGTCTCTGAGCACTGAGAGCACCAAGAAAAATTGACCCAAAGAAAAAAAATTGAATCAATTGTTGGTGGAGGCCAGGACTCGGGACGCCAAGGGGTCGAATGAGCCATGGCATTCCCCATTGTTGGCCTAAATCTGTTGAAGTTGGCAGGACGATGGAATTGGGCCTTTGGCTAGCCCATATCCATAAATTCTCCCGTGAACAGGAGGGTCATGCCATTAAATTGGATCGAAATAAAATGAATCTAGAGTTGTCAAGGCCATTGTATTAAAGGCATGAAGTAATGGTGGAGGTGGGTGTGGTGTGTGCCGGCTTGAGGTGGCGAGAGACGTGGCCAAGTGTTTTCCCATCAGAACATCCATCCGTCATCTCTGATGTCACCCCATCTAGGGGTTGGTACTTGTTGTGTGCCAAGTTTCTGCAAGCGATCACTATGGGGTGAGTAGAGGAAGAGGTTGGAGAAAAGACAAAGTCTCCTTCTTGCAGATCTACCCCAAATTTTGCCAACATCTCTGCTACTTGATTTTATTTTCTTCGGACGTGGGATGGAAGAATAACCCACTGAGGCTGAAGGATTGACTTTATTATGATCAACCCATTTAGAAGTCTCTAGCTTGGGGATATCTTCTCCATATCTTCTCCATTTAGGAGACGAGTGAGAAGGTTGATGACTATCTGTCCATCATCTTCTGCTATAAGGGGATTTAGCCTGTGGTTTTTGGCCGGTTGCAGACCTTTCAGAAATCCCTAAATTTCCATTGCATTGTTGGTGTTATGGCCCAAGTTCCCCGCTGAGAGGTGGAGGATCTCCGGAAGAACAACAATGGTCCGGAAAGGATTTCAAGCACCATTCAAGTCTTTATGCCAAATGCATGGAAGCTACAACAGAAAACAAAGTTGGAAAACTCCATGGAGTTCTTCTATGAGTTTATCATGGTGAAAAATGGTCGAATCTATGGATATAAATTGGTGGTTGAAAAATACATCTGAATTGGTGGTTGAAAAATACATCTGAATTAGTTATCTTGATTCATATTTTTTATGGTTATTTTGACTGTGAATAGGGTTGGAGTTTGAAATAATTCCACCTTTCAAATATGATGGTGGTATTAGTTTTGATTATAGCACTTCAAATTCATATGTTTCTTGATTCATATTTTATATGGTTATTTTGACTGTGAATAGGGTTGGAGTTTGAAACAATTCCACCTTTCAAATATGATGGTGGTATTAGTTTTGATTATAGTAGTTCAAATTCATATGTTTCTTGATTCATATTTTTTATGGTTATTTTGATTGTGAATAGGGTTGGAGTTTGAAACAATTCCATCTTTCAAATATCATGTGGGTATTAGTTTTGATTATAGCACTTCAAATTCATATGTTTCTTGATTCATAATTTTTATTTACTGATGCAATCATGGAGTAATCTTTATTGTTTGAACATTTGGATTATTATAAAAGACTAAGTAATGTAGATTATTACATTAATATGTTTCATTCAATCAAATATCATATTTTTTTTACATGTTATGTTATATTTTTTATTTTTTTTACATGTTATGTTATATTTTTTAATGTATTTTAATGTCCATTTTATTTTCAATTTCTCCTATGTTTAATGTCCATGTTATTTTCAATGTTTAACTTATATGTTGTTTGAGTATTAATGTTTACTGTTAATGTTATTTATATATTTTTAATTTTATATATTTATGTTGTATTTATATTTATATAAAATTTTTAGTTTTTTTTATATTTTATAATAATTGTATTTATTGTATATCTTATAATAATTATATTGTTTTAATGGTTAAGTATATGTCCTTCTACTAAAAGATCATATCATAGGTTCAAATCCAAAGTAGTCATTTAGTCCACTAATAAGGGGGTTTCATGCACCAATTGGGTGTGTGGCTTAACTGCAAACTTAAGATTAGATTTTATTTTTTTTGTAAGTTAGAAATTATTTAAAGCTTGCTAAACAGTGAGAGTTACATATGTCATATTGTTCCAAGTGGTTGTGATAGATTTTCCCTGGTGGGAAACCAAAGCTACCACGCAGCCATTAAAATTCACAGTAACCATGCAAGACTTAAAAAACTGAAGTGATCCTGAAATGTACAAAACTAGTTCTAAAATTCCACGTAGGGAGACACTACATCCTGCTACACTATCCATACCAAGATACAAAAACTGATACAAGCTAAATCTATAAAATCCTAGGACTGAGATGTTGCATAGGGAATAGAACTTGTAAATTAAATTATCTGGATGCATGAACCTGAAGAAAACTTGAGTGAGAAGAGGCTATCATGAGCTGGGGTCGAGCCTCTACTCGTGCCTTTGGTCTTGCACGGTTTCCCTGCTTGGTGCACTTGTGTTCAAAATAGCTTGCTTGAGATCCTGTAGCAGAGCTGTCATGTGTTCCTCACAACATTTCCTTTCTACTTCTTTGTGCTGCATTGCAATGATGGCGCTCATGACATCCTCCATCACTCACTTGATGGCATCCACAGATTCCATGATAGCTTCTTTCCTAGTGTAGTGGGTTCAAATAGGAAGTGTCGGAGCTGGTGGAGGTAAATAAGAGGAGGAGGTGGGGGAGTCGGGAGAGGGAAGGGGAGAGGACAAATAAGTGAAAGGAAAAAACGAAGTGGAGGGAGGAGGGGGAGGCAGAGGCAGAGGCTGGTCAGAGGGTGACTGGTCGCGTTTTGGCATGAAGTCTAGGGAGTTTCCCTAGTTGTCGATCCATTCGACTCGACAGACATTGGGAGAAGACAAAGGAGGAAGACCTAGAGAAGTGGACCGGTTGGGAGAATTTTCCGGTGAGAAGACACAAGGAGAAGTTGGGAGTGGCTTTGGGGTGGATGCGTGCGCAGGGTCTGGAGGCAAGCTTGGAAGAGGCTTCCTGCCTCATCCTCGTGCGCCTCTCCCTTTTGCAGCACACTAGGTTTCCCCCCATTTCAACTTTCCTTGAGTGTGTGGCATGAGGAAGATCACCTAAGACCCAAGAAGGAAAGATAGAGTAATGTTATGCAAGGGGCTAGAAGCAGACCAGAGCCAAGAGCCACCATCGTTCGGGAGAGGAGAGAAGGGCTCCGAGGGCCGAGTTCACCAAGAAAAATTGACCCAAAGACAAAAAACTGAATCAATTGCTAGTGGAGGCCAGGACTCGGAAGGCCAAGGGGTCAAATGAGCCATGGCATTCCCCATTGTTGGCCTAAATCCGTTGAAATTGCCAGGACGAGGGACTGAGCCTTCGGTCAGCCCATAGCCATAAATTCTCCCATGTACAAGAGCGCCATGCCATTAAACTGGATCGAAATAAAATGAATGTAGATTTGTCAAGGCCATTGTATTAAAGGCATGGAGTAATGGTGGAGGTGGGTGTGGTGTGCGTCGACTCGAGGTGGCAAGAAATGTGGCCAAGTGTTTTCCCATCAGGACATCCATTCGTCATCTCTGATGTCACCCCATCTGGGACTTGGTCCTTGTTGTGTGCCAAGTTTCTGCAAGCAATCACTATGGGGTGAGTAGAGGAAGAGGTTGGAGAAAAGACAAAGTCTCCTTCTTGTAGATCTACCCAAAAGTTTGCCAACATGTCTGCTACTTGATTTTCTTTTCTTCGGACGTGGGATGGAAGAATAACCCACTGAGGCTGAAGGATTGACTTTATTCTAATCAAACCATTCAGAAGTCTCTAGATTGGGGATATCTTCTTCATATCTGCTCCATTTAGGATATGAGTGAGGAGGTTGATGACTATCTGTGCATCATATTCTGCTATAAGAAGATTTAGCCTATGCTCTTTGGCCGCTTGCATACCTTTGAGAAATCCCTAAATTTCCATTGCATTGTTGGTGTTATGGCCCAAGTTCCCCGCTGAGAGGTGGAGGATCTCCGGAACAACAACAATGGTCTAGAATGGCTTTCAAGCGCCATTCAAGTCTTTATGCCAAATGCATGGAAGATACAACACAAAATAAAGTTGGAAAACTCCGTGGAGTTCTTCTATGAGTTTATTGTGGTGCAAAATGGTCCTATCTATGGATATAAATTGGTGGCTGAAAAATACATCTGAATTGGTTATTTTGATTATGAATAGGGTTGGAGTTTGAAACAATTTCATCTTTCAAATATGATGGTGGTATTAGTTTTGATTATAGCACTTCAAATTCATATGTTTCTTGATTCATATTTTTTATGGTTATTTTGATTGTGAATAGAGTTGGAGTTTGAAACAATTCCACCTTTCAAATATGATGGTGGTATTAGTTTTGATTATAGCACTTCAAATTCATATGTTTCTTGATTCATATTTTCTATGGTTATTTTGGCTGTGAATAAGGTTGGAGTTTGAAACAATTCCACCTTTCAAATATGATGGTGGTATTAGTTTTGATTATAGCACTTCAAATTCATATGTTTCTTGATTCATATTTTTTATGGTTATTTTGATTGTGAATAGGGTTGGAGTTTGAAACAATTCCATCTTTCAAATGTCATGGTGGTATTAGTTTTGATTATAGCACTTCAAGTTCATATGTTTCTTGATTCATAACAATTCCACCTTTCAAATATGATGGTGGTATTAGTTTTGATTATAGCACTTCAAATTCATATGTTTCTTGATTCATATTTTTTATGGTTATTTTGACTGTGAATAGGGTTGGAGTTTGAAACAATTCCACCTTTCAAATATGATGGTGGTATTAGTTTTGATTATAGTAGTTCAAATTCATATGTTTCTTGATTCATATTTTTTATGGTTATTTTGATTGTGAATAGDGTTGGAGTTTGAAACAATTCCAYCTTTCAAATATGATGGTGGTATTAGTTTTGATTATAGCACTTCAAATTCATATGTTTCTTGATTCATATTTTCTATGGTTATTTTGACTGTGAATAGGGTTGGAGTTTGAAACAATTCCACCTTTCAAATATGATGGTGGTATTCGTTTTGATTATAGCACTTCAAATTCATATGTTTCTTGATTCATATTTTTTATGGTTATTTTGATTGTGAATAGGGTTGGAATTTGAAACAATTCCATCTTTCAAATATCATGGTGGTATTAGTTTTGATTATAGCACTTCAAGTTCATATGTTTCTTGATTCATAATTTTTATGGTTATTTTGACTGTGAATAGGGTTGGAGTTTGAAACAATTCCACCTTTCAAATATGATGGTGGTATTAGTTTTGATTATAGCACTTCAAATTCATATGTTTCTTGATTCATATTTTTTATGGTTATTTTGACTGTGAATAGGGTTGGAGTTTGAAACAATTCCACCTTTCAAATATGATGGTGGTATTAGTTTGGATTATAGCACTTCAAATTCATATGTTTCTTGATTCATATTTTTTATTTTCTGATTCAATCATGGAGAAAGTTTTGTTATTTGAACATTTGTATTATTATAAAAGAGTAATTAATGGGGATTATTACATTACTATGTTTCATTCAATCAAATATCATATATTTTTTTACATGTTATGTTATTTTTTTATATGTATTTTAATGTCCATTTTATTTTTAATTTCTCCTATGTTTAATGTCCCTGTTATTTTCAATGTTTAACTTATATGTTGTTTGAGTATTAATGTTTACTGTTAATGTTATTTATATATTTATGTTGTATTTATATTTATATTAAATTTTCAGTTTTGTATATATTTTATAATAATTGTATTTCTTGCATATCTTATAATAAGTATATTGTTTTAATGGTTAAGTATATGTCTTTCTAATAAAAGAGCATATCATAGGTTCAAATCCAAAGAAGTCATTTAGTCCACTAATAAGGGGGTCTCATGCACCAATTGGGTGTGTGGCTTAACTGCAAACTTAAGATTAGATTATTTCTTTTTTGTAAGTTAGAAATTATATTAAAGCCTGCTAAACAGTGAGAGTCACATATGTCATATTGTTCCAAGTGGCTGTGATAGATTTTCCCTAGTGGGAAACCAAAGATGCCATGCGGCCATTAAAATTCACGGTAACCATGCAAGACTTAAAAAATTGAAGTGATCCTGAAATGTACAAAACCAGTTCTAAAATGCCACGCAGGGAGACACTATGTCCTGCTACACTATCCATACCAAGATACAAAAACCGATACAAGCTAAATCTGTAAAATCCTAGGACTAAGATGTTGCACAGGGAATAGAACTTGTAAATTAAACTATCTGGATGCATGAACCCGAAGAAAAATTGAGTGAGAAGAGGTTATCCTGAGCTGGGGTCAAGCCTCTGCTCGTGCCTTTGGTCTTGTGTGGTTTCCCTACTTGGCGCACCTGTGTTCAAAATAGCTTGCCAGAGATCCTGTAGCAGAGATGTCATGTGTTCCTCACAACATGTCCTTTCTACTTCTTTGTGCTGCATTGCAGTGATGACACTCATGACATCCTCTATCACTCACTTGATGACATCCACAAATTTCATGAGAGCTTCTTTCCCAGTGTAGCGGGTGCAAATAGAAGGTGGCGGAGCTGGTGGAGGTAAATCAGAGGAGGAGGTGGGGGAGTTGGGAGAGGGAAGGGGAGAGGACGAAGAAGTGAAAGGGACAGACGAAGAGGAGGGAGGAGGAGGGGGAGGTGGAGGTAGAGGCTGGTCAGGGGGTGATAGGTCTTGTTTTGGCATGAAGCCCAGGGAGTTTCCCTAGTTGTCGATCCATTCAACTCAACAGACATTGGGAGAAGACAAAGGAGGAAGACCTGGAGAAGTGGCCCGGTTGGGAGAATTGTCCGGTGAGAAGACACGAGGAGAATTTAGGGGATCATTTGGGATGGAGGTGTGCACAGGGTCTAGAGGGAATCTTGGAAGATCCTTCCTACCTCGTCCTTGCGCACCTCTCCCTTTTGCAACACACTAGGTTTCCCCCCATTTTGAATTTCCTCGAATTTGTGGCATGAGGAAGATCACCTGAGACCTAGGAAGGAAAGATAGAGTAATGTTATGCAAGGGGATGGAAGCAGACTAGAGCCAAGAGTCACCATCATTCAGGAGAGGAGAGTAGGGCATTGAGGGCCGAGAGCACCAAGAAAAATCGACCCAAAGAAAAAGACTGAATCAATTGCTGGTGGAGGCTAGGACTCGGAAAGCCAAGGGGTCGAATGAGCCATGGCATTCCCCATTGTTGGCCTGAATCCCTTGAACTTGGCAGGACGATGGGACTGGGCCTTCGACCAACCCATAGCCTTAAATTATCCCATGAATAGGAGCACCATGCCATTAAAATGGATCGAAATAAAATGAATGTAGAGTTGTCAAAGGCATTGTATTAAAGGCATGGAGTAATGGTGGAGGTGGGTGTGGTGTGCGCCGACTCAAGGTGGCAAGAGACGTGGCCAAGTGTTTTCCCATCAGGACATCCATTCGTCATCTCTGATGTCACCCCATCTAGGGGTTAGTCCTTGTTGTGTGCCAAGTTTCTGCAAGCGATCACTATGGGGTGAGTAGAGGAAGAGGTTGGAGAAAATAAAAAGTCTCATTCCTACAGATCTACCTCAAAGTTTGCCAACATGTCTGCTACTTGATTTTCTTTTCTTCGGACGTGGGATGGAAGAATAACCCACTGAGGCTGAAGGATTGACTTTATTATGATCAACCCATTCAAAAGTATCAAGCTTGGGGATATCTTCTTCGTATATTCTCTATTTAGGAGATGAGTGAGGAGGTTGATGACTATCTGTGCATCATCTTCTGCTATAAGGAGAATTAGCCTCTGCTCTTTGGCCACTTGCAGACCTTTGAGAAATCCCCAAATTTCCATTACATTGTTGGTGTTATGGCCCAAGTTCCGTGCTGAGAGGTCGAGGACCGCCCCTTTACTATTTCATATGACTGCCCCATATCCAGTTGGTCTTGGATTCCCCTTGAAGGCTCCATCGAAATTGATTTTTTGATACCCAAATTGCGAAGCCTCCCAATGGGATGGGCTGATCTTGGAGGTGCTACCTAGGAGGGGGGATGAAAAAGAGGGGGAGAGATGGAGTTACCAAGCCTTGAGGATGATGAGCTCATTAGTCAGGCAGATCTGGTCCTGATCCATCCATGGGTCCAATTTTATTGTTTCCATTATGTTGGAGTGGATTTTAGCCCAAACGTCTTGCCAGCTTAGGGAGGAAGATTTGAATATTCTGTGATTCTTCTCTTTCCAAATCTACCAGAGTATGAAGCCCGGTAGAAGCTGCCAAATTCTATTCAAGATGGGATATTGGAAAATTGAATCCCACCATTCCTTGAATGTTTTCCTGATACCGAGACAAATCTTTTCTGATGTTCTCATGATGTTGGTGCATTGGTCCCAAAGGTGTGAGTTGTAGGAGAAAATATTGAGAAGGTGGTTCTGAGCCTCTTCATCTTTACAACAAAGATGACACTAGGAGGGTCCTATAAAGCCTCTTTTCATCAGATTATATAAGGTGAGGATACTATGGTTCACCGCTAACCAGAGGAAGGTACTAATTTTTGGCCATAGCTTTTAACCCCATATTTTGTTCCGAACT
>JASDQU010222347.1:6008-16436 GCA_032191745.1 Picea mariana
TAAAATGAAGAAATCCTAAGCATATACAATCAAATGTATCCATACCTTTTTCATACACTACTTTAGCGAGCTCTTAGAGATAATCTGACTATATAATTTCCCAACCAATCTAACCACCTATAAATCCATCCCCTGCGCTAATACTACATCTTCCCCTAAAACCATCTCGATCATTTCTACATGGAGCTTAATGCACCTGGGATTCTTTTTCCTTTTACACACCTCACCAAACCTGCATTTCCCATCTAATATGGATTAGGTTGATAAAAAAATGAAAATATAAATAATAGGGGAAATTATGTAGAGGTATTGCAAAGAGCATGGTAATACAATGAAATCCAAACTCTACTAATGAATGAAATATTGAATACACCGCAATATGCAAAGCAATACAAACTAGCTAGAATGGTGGTAGCTTGTCTTTGAGAACATATGTGTTGGATACACTCATTCAAAGAATTTCCATCACAAGAGTTCAAAAATTAATTTTAAGCTAAAGTCTAAAACTCTAACATACAAAACCCTAACCCTAGGAGATGAGGTGGTAAAATGAATGCAAGGCCCAAGGAGCCCAATTGATATGCCAACTAACCAAGGTTGCAAATTTCGCATACGAACTCTGTTTGAGGTGTTTCTTGGATCGTTACAAATATTATTCCAAGCTTCATGTGTTTGACCACTTTGTCAATCATAACTTTCCAAGTTATGTTAATCACCAAAAATGAATGGGAAGTTCCCAAAAAATGCACCAAAATATCATGACTTGCAAAATTGTTGTAAAAATGACAAGGTGTAAGATCTCTTCTTAGTTGGTGATAGATTTGGGTGGCCACTTGTATTGACCTAGATTTTTGTCCCTATTTAGGAAGCACTCGTATCCATTACATTAATTTCTTCCATCATATGGGGAATATTCTACTAAATTTGGTTCCTGGTGAACCACTTTCCTTAATGAAGAAGTTGCCATGTTTTGACAACCTGATAAAGTTGTATGTTTTATTGGTGGGTTCCCTTCATCTTGGTGTCCATTATCAAGTTGAATGTAACCTACTCAATGTAGTAAATGTTGAGTTCTACATGGGCCAAGTGTAGATTTTTAATGACAAAAATTAGCAAGCTAATATTCTATCAAACACTTATCAACCTAGAGATAACCATCTTGCATGAACTTCTGAAATGTCACAAATCCATATTCAGAAATTTCCATAAGTAGAAATACACATTGCTAAGAAAATATGCAGTGGAAATAAACACAATGGACAACATTCAATAACCCATAAAAAACTCATAAATTTAGACGAATGCCAGGGAAAAATCCAATGTGGGGAAACCCGACGAGAGAGAGAGAGATATTATTTATTTCTTCAGGAAAGCACATTACAACAACATACTCACAACTTTCAGCCAAGAATAAATACCTCACAGCAACAAATCTGTCCCAGAAATTTTTTGTCTTGAAAAATGTGTCCAAATACATACAATAGTACGACCTCCTCAAAATATGTGCCTCGAAAAATGTGCCCATATCTGTGTTGTATGGCCTGCACAATACGACCCAACAACAAGAAAATAAACATAAAAACTACCTCGATTTTCGTGCCAAAAGGTTGCCTCGAAAATCGTGCCCTCCTTCTCACTGTACGGACTGTACAGATCCATACAGTGCAACCCAGAAACAGAAAATGAGGATTGCACTCACACAAAAAATAGCCTTGGGATTTGTGCCCTCCTTTTCTTGGGAAATGTGCCCACCAAGCTGCTCACTTTCCTCTCTCAAACTCTCTTGGAAAATCTCTCTCAATCTCCTTCACTCGTTGTGTTTTGTACACTACCCAATGCATTCTTTTATAAATCTGAAAAAGACATTTTCCCTCCAAAGTGTCTTTTCACCTTCCCCAACCCTAAATCCAAAGGCCAAGATCTAATCTTGTCTTTTTCAAGATCAAGGGTCATGATTCATTCCCTCCAAAATGAATCAATTAAAATATTAAAGCAATTTCACTTTATTACATAAGTGCACTTTATGAAATAAAGTCACTTTAAAATTAGAAGGTACACTTTATTAAAAAGTCACTTTAATAAAAGAACCACTTTATAACAACTTTATAAAAACCCATTACAAAGTTAAGTGCATGGTAGTGTAAACATAAGGTTACATCCGCATTCAAGACAAAATATGTGGAGTACCTCCTGAGCTAAAAAGCTAACACCAAGTTCTATACCACCTCTGAGGTATCCAACTAAGTATGAAAATATGGTCAAAGAAGCTCCACATTAAATATTGGGTGTTAGACAAGGAAAGACAATTCAAATGCTTTCTCACCATAGCCTAATTGGTGATGGTTTAATCCATATATCTGAGTGGTTTGAGATTCTTATGGAGGCCTATGAGCCACTTTTTTACAATTGCAACCATACCTTATCACCCACTTGAAACTTGTGTGAAACTTGATGTTAATTGTGTCATTATTAGTACTTGGTGTTGGATTTCTACAAAATATCATGAACTTGTTGTTGGATGTGTTGGATCCATTCGAAAAATTTGGTTGCTTTGTTTTCCTTGGTCTAAGCATGAGAGAACTCTTCATGTATAGATGCAATAGGAAAATCTACATCAATTAGGGCTAATCGTTGGAACTCCAGACACACTCGAACGCATTATGGCCAATAGAATTGTGAATGGATTTTTTATAGCTATGTTGAACATAAGTTTTTCATCCCATGTATATGGATTCTTGAAGTTGTACATTATGAAGATATGTACAATCATCCTTTGGACTACCTCTATCTATCAACCACTCTTGAGGTGGAAGGTAGTTGATTTGGTCTATGCCAGTGTGATGAGCTATTTTATTACCCTACAATTTGGAAGTGAGAGTAACCAAATAGGTGGTGCATTAAACTATCGACCCGATGTCAAAACACTTGCGAGGCATTGTGCATTGTATGTGCAGTGCACAAATTATTAACTTCCATTGGTTTTCTAACATGCTTCTATGAAAAGAAATTGTGATGCTATCTAAGAATTAAAATGTCATTTCCGAAATGAAAACACACCACACTTCATAAATCCAAATCTAACTCAAAAACTCTTAGCAACGATCCATATACTTGAACACCAACCATGCTAATGGGAACCCTATTGTCACTAGGAAATCTCTTTGCATGATTTGGTCACTTCCCTTTTCAATAGATCACATCTCCCATTGTTGGAAAGTTTTGATAAAAACTAACTATGAATTGGAAATTGCATTGTGAAAAATTAAAACACACTGTGGAAAGTAAACAAATGCATCAAAAATTGTAGGAACTAGCTTCCTCGGGACTCGAAGAACAACTAGAAGGATCTTTGTCTATTTATTGGATTAGCCGAGAAACATCAATGAACACCTTTTTTCCAAAAGAGAATATATTTGTGTGGTTCAACATTTCTCTTATAGATCCGAGTCTTCAATATTGGTAGGTTATGTGAAGGTTTAGCTACTCACGAGGGCTTTGCATTGTTGAACAATATCTTGTCACGTTCCTTCATAAAGGGGGTTTTAAAATTGTGAAAAATAGATTCAATATATTGTAGGTATTAGGGGGGGGATGTGGGGTACAAGGGGTTTATAGGTATTGGGGGGTATAAAAATGGATATTTGGTGAAAAGGATTTTGGTAGGTATTTAATCCTACAAATGCACGTGCTATGCCATAGGTTCACTAAGTGGAGACCTGTTAACCCCTAAATTTTCTCTCTTGAAAATCCCGAGGGTTAAGAGCTAGGATGGCCTATTTTGGTTGCCATTTAGATATTTTCCCAGGGACTATTGTGTTTTTTGAGCTAGGTTTGTTTCCCACCAGGTATAGGTTCAAGATTGGTCAAGTAGTGTTCTTTTAATTATTTAAAATACGAAAGTTTGCACAAGATTTCATGGATATAGAGATGTCTATTTTTAGTATATTCCCTAATTTTGAGATAGAGATTAGATTCTTGCATGGTGATATTGATTATACAGTTTAGGTCCTTCGGAGATTTTGGATCTAGTGAGCCTTTTGTAGAGGACATGTATGTAGTTTACTATTTTTAGCACTTGGAAATACAGTGTTTAGATGATGATTTCAAGCATATGATTGGGTTCCTTACATAAAATCGAATATGATGAGACTATTTCGAACGACATGCAAGGAATTACTATTTTTAGCAAGTGGAGTTCGAGGCCTTGCATGTCAATTCTGATTGCATATTTGGAATCCTCATGAAGAATCAAATCTGATGAGTATGATATCATTGACATGCGGCGAGATTATGTTTTTAACAACATCTATTTTTAGACATACTATATTTGGCATTGGTCTCCTAGTGGTCCCAAACATATTTGGGGTTTTCTTATTTTTTAGGGTGACTGTTATTTTTGGAATGTCTGTTTTTAGCAAGGCTATATTTAGAAAGTATGGTCACCATGTGGGATGACAAGAGGTAAATCAAAATTCCAACATACATATGACATGTGGTGCATTAATGGAATAATTATGAGAGAGGGTGCAATTTTCAAAGAGATAAGACACATTAATTAAAGAAAAAGAGGTGTGCTAATGGATAAGGTGTGTGAAAGTGACATGTTTCACTTAACTCATACTTATCTCACTCTTTCTCTCACTCATCGTTCACTTTCTATCATTCCCACTCCCTCTTTCTCCCTCATGCGACCCACATGTGCGCCCTCTTTTCTCTAGTTCTCTCTCACGTGTGGATTATTCTCCCATGCATCCTTCTCTTCCTCCCATGCATGAGTCTCTCTCACTCATGCACCCCCTTATCTCTCTTTTTCCTTCACATGTGTGCCTTATTTTTTCTCTCTCTTCCTTATTAACACGTGTTAACTCCTCTTCTCTCCCACACATGTGCACCATATCACCTTATCTTTATTTCCATGCACACTTCCTCGTCCTTTCAAGCCTCCCATCTCCCTGATTCCTAGCGCATATGTCCATTAATGCACCTCTCTCTCTCTTGTTTCTCCCACACATGTGACTTTTTGACATCTCATGCGCCATCTCATCTATCCCATGCACATTGGTTTCTCTTGYRCACATTACCTTATCCACTCAAGCGATTTACCTCCTTTTTTCCACTTATGCACCCTCACTCTCTATATATTGAGGCTCCTTCTCATTATTTAGTGTTGACTTTCTCTAAGCAAAAACAATACTCTTTCTCTCATATTCTACTTCTTATTTCTAGATTCTATTCTTTGATTAAAGATCAATACTTTGGCCAGTTATGTACTTGTTTTTAGTGGTGCAAACAAGCTTTTGGCAAGAGCAATAATAAAGATTTGGTGTGCTGGTATCAAGCTATTGAATCTTGTTGGTATCATATTGATTTTTATGCATTGATTAGTTTACTTTAGCATATTGTTGTGGTGTTTTCAGCCTACTAACATTACATCTTCCTTTCTTTCTTTCCATCAAAATTACGAATACTGCAAGGTTTTTTGTCCATTAAAATTTCAAACATTGTTACTTACCCTTTAGTGGCCTGAACACTATCCAAAGACAAACTTTCTTGCTGTTGTTTTTGGCATTCAATTGTTAGTTTGACAGGTTTATGACATCGAGGAAGAATTTAGGGACACCCCCCTAAGGTTGGCATGCACCAGCCCAAATGGAGAAGAGGTGTTTTGGTGACACATAGGGCATTCTCTCCTAAAATTAGCCACTTTTTCATCGCTGATTTTTGTTGATTTTTCATAAGAGATGATATTGTATGTGAATATATTATTACAATGACGAGTGTTCTATATATATAGAACATATGGTGACCATAAATGAAATGATGCGTCTCTTGGATAATAAATAACTACATATTTATTATATATATATTGAAGAATGTCTTCCCGATGTTGTTCAAACATCAACACTCCTTCTCAACAAGGGAGACATCCTGCACCTCTAGCACCTCGAGTCTTCTATCCTTTGAAGACTACGCTTGGGCCATTCATCACTAGCCAAGTCATCATGGATAACACTATGAGCGAATGTATCATCCTCCTCAGCCAAGTCAGCATGGCCACTCTGGGAGAATGTATTCCTGATGTTGTCTAATCATCAACACTCCCTCTCAATGAGGGAAACATTATGCACCTCAAGCACTTGATGGTTTTAGGGGGAGAACTTTCAAAAGGCCCCAAAAGGGAACTTTTGAAAATCCTCAAAATTTGAAGTTTGTAAAGGCCTCAATGGCTTGCAAGAGTATTCAAAAGTTGAAGTTTGTGAAAGTCCCAATGACTTTCAAGTACATTCGGATGTTTGAAGATCAAAATTTCCTTGATGACATTCAAGCATGTGAAAAAGTTGAATTTTTCAAAATCCCCAATGGTTTTCAGGCTTGTTCAAAAGTTAAAGTTTGCAAAAGCCTCAATGGATATCGACGCATAAAGATATTTCAAGGGTTGAAAAGTTCATGAGAGTTTTGGGCCTATTCAAAAGTTAGAAGTTTGTAAGGGCCATGATAGTTTTAGGGAAGGACTTTTCAAGAACCCCAAAAGAAAAATTTTGGAGAGCCTTGAAAGAGAAAGTGCAAAAGATCATGTCAACTTTTGGGGAAGAAGTCACGAAAGATCCCGATGGTTTTGAAGAAGAAGTTATGAAAGGTCCCAATGGTTTCAAGGGATAACTTTCAAAAAGCCTCGAAATCAAACATTATGGAAGGCCCGAAAAAAACTTCTTATTTTGGCCATAGCAGGGGCATACAAACTCCAATGGAGATGAAATTTTTATGAACATCCATATTGATGTTATCTATGAAGTCACGAGTAAGGGTTGGTTGTAGATTCAACTCCAGAATGCAGACAAATGAAAACAATAATTTTTAAAGAACATAATGATACACATTGATAGCAACATTATTTATGATGAATTTTGGAGAAGAAGGAATAGGGGTAGGAAAGAAGAAACACAATTGAGCATTTGGCTAGATTCCAAAGGGTTTGGAGTGGAGTTGAAGAAATAAGGAAAAATCCACTATTATGGACACTTTTTTTGACTCGTTGGATTATCTCCACTCTCCTCACTGGGGGGTTTAAGACCCAGGGTTCATCAAGCTTGACCAACAAAAACCCCAAGGCATCAATATATTCAATATCTAGTCTAGAACCGAACAAGGTCTTACCTAAGATGCCATGAGAATCATAAAGATTGATAGTCTTATGCCAGATACGAAGGGACAATGCATACATGGAAGCCTCTCAGGAACAAGTACATTCATTCATCCATAATGAAGCACATAGTTATAAGAATTAACTAATAAAACAAATATACATTCAACTTAAAACACAAATATCAGATAGTAGAGAGAAATGACTTTGTATTTTATTCATTAGATTCAAAATACGTATAGAGAAAAGACCCATACATAGCTCTGTACCATGTGCTCTAAACTCAAACAACAAACATTACATTCTAATGCACTATGCACTCTAGCCTCATTTCTTCATTCCTACTCATTTATGACTCTATTACAGACTCATACCAGAATCATACATTAACTCAACCAAAAATGGACACGGAACTCTATCTTTCTATTCCAATCGACTCTCTGTTGTAGTCATGGGCTCTCTCTTTACTCGACTGCTCCACTCTCTTTAGTGAACACCAGATCCACATGCTCTTCGTGTTTGCAAGCAACCCCTGAATATTCCTAGAGCGTGGCAATCCTAACTAAATTTCCATCTCATCCATACCTTTGACCACGATCATTCGGGGCATTATCATACTCAAGTACAAAATATTCCCAAAGATTCGCTCCGATTTGTTGCATGCGTTCTTCTTGATTCCTTGCGTGCAATGCAAAACCGGGTTGGTGCACATGATATTCCTTTGGTCAACATTGTTGTTGATCCTTTTTGGTTTTGCATTTTGGAGCATGCGGTTCCTTTGTAACCTCACCTTGTCGAGTGTATGGGTCGACCAAGTCTTTGGGTCGACAACCAACTAAATCTTCGATTGACCATGTCCACTTATGGATTCTCGCTCCACGTTTTATGGACAGGTGCAACCGCCTTCACCTGAGTTTGTTAGTTTTGGTCCATGACCGAAACCCTTTTATAGATGATCCTTGTGATTGGTCTATCATCGATTATTGATCATCTCATATTGTCAGATCATCTTGGGATATCTTTCTCGCTCTCATTGAGCTATTCATGCTTCAGTGCTACGACATCTTTCGACACCACTACGACATCTTTCGACACCATCGCTTCTCTCGGATATGTTATCCTCTATGTTCAATCCCTGTTCCAACATGGTATAAAAGTTGTTGGTTTCTTGATCTCGGGATCATAGAAAGACTCGGATTCAAACGAGACGATATTGAGGTCGTTTTCTGAATTTGTTCTTTTCAATTAAAGAACTATCAATGGCTTGATATGGGTTATTGAGCATTTGCAAATCTGTCCATATGGATCAACAGGAAGAAACATCGACGAGTTTTGCCCAGAATTCTTACCGTGAATTCTCTGTTGGACATGGCTAGGGTTTCTTGAGTTCCATATGGTATAAGAGTTGTTGGTTTCTTGATCTCGAGATCATAGAAAGACTCGGATTCAAACAAGACGATATTGAAGTCGTTTTCTGAAATTGTTCTTTTCAATTGAAGAACTATCAATGGCTTGATATGGGTTATCGAGCATTTGCAAATCTGTCCATATGGATTAACCGGAAGAAACATCGACAGGTTTTGCCCAGAATTCTTACCGTGAATTCTCTGTTGGACATGGCTAGGGTTTCTGTTGGACTTTGCCCGACTGTAGTCGACGAGAGTTTACTCGACGGACATTGGCATGGTGAAGCCCTTGACCAACTTTCCTGGTGTGTGTGTTAACTGTTGCATCACTTCTTCTTACTCGACTTGTGGCCCGATCGACTTGACATTCGACTCGACCTCGGTTTGGATGCAGAAAAAGGTTATGTTTCTTACCAATCAGATAAATATGGCGCCCTAAACCCGATTGGTGGAGAAGGAATTTTGAATCCGACGCAGAGCAAATGTAGCGATTCGACCAACCCTTACGGAATCTAGGTTTTCCGTGCTCTCGACGACTTGATGTGAAGGAAGATCTGATTGTTTGTATGTATTTCTCTTCAGTTCAGCCCGATTACTAGAGGGAGAGAACATTCGAATTGAAGAAGAAGTAATTTTAACATCCACGAGGTTAATAATAGCCTATGGGACAGATTGCTTTACACATTGATTTCAGCGATTCAGTCATTTACCTGTTCAACTTGATGACGAGCTCCTCTAATTTCTCCACTGTCGCCTTGCTGAATAAGTCACTCCAAGAGTTGGCTGTCAAGATATTTATATAGTTATCCCTGTTGTCTTTGAAAGCTTCACACTCTAAAATGAAATGCTTTTCTGTTTCCACTTTTCCGGAGGTGCAGAACACACACATCCTTTCTTCCCAACCTTCTTTTGGTCTTTTCCAGCGCCCAGTTTCACAACGGAGTTGATGGGAATTGGTTCTTAATTGAGCAATAAACATTTTGGCTCTCCAAGATATATTGGCCCCAATGTACGCTTTTTGATGATGATTGTATGTGGGGTTAAACTCTTCAATATAATACTCTTTCTTTCTCCCGAGCCCTTTATCCCAAGTTCGTTTGTGGAACCTATCAATAACCAAAGCCTTTTATCTCTTTACTGTTCGTAGGGCACTTGTTCAAGTGGATATCCCATTTACTAAGCCATTTAATATTTTGTCTCATCCACGTCTTCTTCCTTTTGCACAATATGTCATTGAAGACGACCTTAGGCCATCGACTGTCTTCCATTTGCTCAATTGTTTTTAGATATCTTATGAGACGCACCATAGCAATTGCTTCAATAGGAGCAGCCCCCATTTCACTCAGCATGATATCATAAGGGACTGAACTTTTAATTTTAAACTTGTTTGTGATCAAGCGTTTTTGAATCTTCTCAATTTGTTTCCATTGTAAGTCAGATGTGATTTTGGCCCACACTTCACAACCATATAGAACCACCGGGATCACTAAAAGCCCAAAGAGAGTTTGGATAGTCTTCCAATCCCATAGCTCTGCTTCTCTGCATCTATTTTGAAAAACATAGAACGCTTTCCAACCTCCCAAAGTTCTTTTCTTTCTACAGCCTTCCCAACTTAGATTTTTGTTGAAATCAAATCCTAGGTATTTGTAATCTACCACTTCTTCAAGGGTGTTGCCTTCAAAGTATAACTTATGTTGCTTATATTTTCTTTTGCTAGAAAAAATTACCACTTTCGTCTTGCTAGTATTGACTTGCATTCCCACCGTACTACAAAAGTGCTTAAGGGAAATTAAGTGTTCTTGCAACCCAAGAGCGGATTTAGCAATCAAAATAAGGTCATCTGCATACAAAAGAAGCCTTATCACAAAATCACCCAAAAGA